>JANHGB010017141.1:0-22392 GCA_026283785.1 Coracopsis vasa
ACTGCCAGGGATGGGGCAGCCACAGCTTCTCTGGGCACCCTGTGCCAGCACCTCAGCACCCTCACAGGGAAGAACTTGTGCCTAAGAGCTCATCTCAATCTCCCCTCTAGCAGGTTAAAGCCATTCCCCCTTGTCCTGTCCCGACAGCCACTTGTCCAAAGCCCTTCTCCAGGTTTCATGTAGGCCCTTTAGGCACTGGGACCTGCTCTAAGGTCTCCCCTTAAGGAGCCTTCTCTTCCTCAGGCTGAATCAGCCCAGCTCTCTCAGCCAGGCTCCAGAGCAGAGCTGTTCCAGCCCTCACAGCATCTCTTGCCTCCCTCCAACAGCTTCATGTCCTTCTGATGTTGGAAGCCCTAGAGCTGAAGGCTACACTCCATCAGGTTCCCATGAGAGCAAAGAACAGAAGATAGATCCTACATTCCTGCATTGTGTTTAATGTTTGGAACATATTCTCTGAGGAGGCAGCATCAGCTTTTCAGGGTGATAAAGCCTATATCTTCATTAAATATGTAGCCTTTAACAAGAAAACAAATGGCACAGAGGTCCTTTGTGCAGTCCCTAAATGGACTCTGACTTTTTTGTCTTTCCAGGCCTGATTTTTCTTTTCAGGAGTGAAAGAAGTCAATTTAAGAACAATTTGGCACAAGAGAGGGGTTTTCAGTCCAAAATACAAGCTGGTGATTCCCCACAAGTGTCTCCCTCTCTGCTGATTACAACTGATCAGGTTAGGTATCTGATACTTATTGAGTCATTTTCACATACCTCACTCTTTTTTGAATGAATTTCAGTATTACACCTACAATATTGATACAGGTCACTGGTTCCAGTACAAAAGAAACACACTTTCACTGTTAAACCCCAAATCTTAGCTGTAGAAAAACTGGTAGGTGGCAAGTCATTGATTTATCTGTCTGTGGATTCACCTCACAAAAATCTCTGTTGAGGAAACTGTGCAGGGGTTTGCAAGGAGACCAGGTGATAGTTTAAATTGGACAAAGTACACCAGAGTGTGGACAAAAGCACGTTTGTTACTCTCTTCTAGAGTTTGTACAACACAGGCTGAGGATGACAGTACCGCTCAAGATTAGACCTATGTGCACAGAAAATAAGACCCCAAAGAATCCTTGCTGGGTGAAGGAAGTATCCCCTTAAGCTTTCTCTAGGTGTTGAGTACCTCGTTTTGGGTGATATTCTTGGGAAAGAGAACTACTGTATACTCTGATATACTGGGAGTAAAAAGCAAACCAAAACCACAGGTTAAATTTCTCCTCTGTTTCCTTGGCTGACAGACTAGAAAATTTAACTAAAAATGACCATTCCTGTTGAGGGGCAGTAGTAACACATCTCCTTTTGACACCCCTGTCACAAAAGGTCTCATAACATGACTTCAACATGAAATTCAAACAGCATTTCCAATCCATGACAAAGTTGTAAAAGGAATGTTTTTCTCTCAGTTTGGCATGGAATGAGCTTGGTGTCCAGCTGTAACAAGGGAAAATATTTACAGAAGTGTCTTTCACCAGCATGCAACATTCTTAAATCCTTATGTACTTTTCAAGATCGTTCCTTTCAATGTCTAAATGTATATGCAGTTTATTAACCTAACCTGACTTTTCTCCACAAATTTCCATTTAACAAGGAGCCATGTTAAAAAAATCTTACCTCAAAGTGCTAAAAATTCCTAATGGATGCTGGCTTTACAGACTCTCAGCACATGAAGACATAGAGCACACTAACACGATAGCAGACAAAATCTCCTCAGACATTGCTTGGCCCTGTAAGCGGTCAGTTAGAAAGAGAGAAAACATATTGGGTCAAAGAAAGTGTGTTTGGGGGAGTGGAAAAAAATTAAGACAGAAATGATATATATTTAGAATGGTTTCTCTCATAAGATAAAGGTGTTATACCAGACCACAGAGCACTATCCTGTTTTGAGCCAACAGCAAGTGTCTAGGATGGAGTGGAAGAAGACGGTTGACAGTAGCATGGCCCTTTTCAACCCTTGTAGCTTCCAGCAATTTGCAAATTCATCAGCCACAAGTGGCAACAAGTGTTTAATAGATCTGATGGGTTCTAGTCCAATAATTTCTCTAATCATTTCTGATACATTAAAATGCAAATTTCAGTCCCCTAAATTTAAATTTTAGTGTAACATCCTGGGATGGTCTCACATCTTAGCCATGGATGGTATCAAATACTTCCTTCAGTTTTACATCTGCATCCTCAATTTCATTTGATACATCCTCGCTCCTCTGTTAGAAATCAGTCATTGATTCTTAGACTTTGTTTCCTGTCATTTCCTATCACATAAACAACATTTTATTTACATATAGATGTTTTCTTCTGTAATATCCCAACAAGAAAGTTGAGTTTCTTTCAGGAAGTTTGATGAAAGATCTTGAAAAAGCCCTCTGGAAATCTAACTGGATCTTTGTGATCCACATGTTTATCTCAAAGAGCTTTAACAATTCACGGTGCCTTCACAAAGCCATGTTGATTCTTCATAAATATATTACATTTATCAAGAGATTCCCTCATTCTGTTCTTAATTATAGTTGCTACCAAATAAGAAAACTGAGGTGCATCAAAATTCAAATCTATTCTAGTATTTGTGTGTGAGCAATTGAGGAAAACGTCAGAGAAGAGTGAAGCCAGAAAACAAGAAGTTGGATTTCACTGAAGGAGCATTAAAGTGACTGAGTGTTTGCTGATTACACTATTTTAGTCTCAAAGTAGTAGCAAGCTTCCAACAAGCTGCCCTCAGTGGCATTCCTTCTTCTCATCCCATCTGAAAATTTCACGATACTTTAGGCAAGGGATCATTTAAACACTCGCTTCACTTGGCTCTACATCAGATTTTATTCGAAACAAGCTGTTAGGAAAGCTAAATGAGGCCATCAGTTTCAAAACTGATCAGGATTTTTTGGATGCCTCCACTTATGATTAATAACTTGAGATACTGTGAAAGGGCTGAAGAATATGCAGAGCTCAGAAAACATGCTACAAAAGAGGCTGGTTTCATGTCGGCAGTCAAGAACTAAGCCATTCAAACTCACTAGTCGACTCTAAAAATCGTTGCTATGACCAATAGTATTATTGCCAACAGCAGGTTGTGGTTTTGGTTTGTTTGTAATGAAAATTTAAAGCTGTTTTAAACAGATAAAGACTTTAAGAAGGCCCACGTACTGCATACAAAAGCACTGGCACTTATCATATGAGCACAGAGAAATTCAAGTGATAGAAGTAGCAGAAACACTAGACTATGCACTGGATAGCTGGATTCTCTCTCCTGACATCTTGCACGATTAAGACAGTAGACAAAAAGCTGCCTCTGTTAACAAAAGATGATACTTCAGTTAACAGGGTCTTTTTAAACCTCCAGAAGCCATTGTACTGAGGGCAAATTATTATCCCTTACATGCAGGCAAAACAGCTGGTCTGTAATTTGTGCTAAAAAACCCCATGCTGTCAGTCACATATTCAGCATTTCCATGTTCTCTCAAGCACTGCTCTCTTTAAGGTCTGCATGCATCTCTGCCTGTGATGTCAAGAAGGCAGTTCAATAGCTGGAAATACTTGAGTACATACAGAAGTCACTGCTATTCACAAACATCCCTGATATCATTTCCAGACATAAGTCTCTTATCGCCTGGAGGTGACACAGACAAGGGGAGAAACAGCTGACCAGGCGAGCTCAACTGCTTCTGAACTTCAGCAGGTTCCTCTGCAGTCTCCTGGGACAGCTCATGGCACAGGACCAGTTTGTACAGTTGAAGAGGCCAATCCCAGCATTGGCACAAGCTGGGAAAATGCCAAACAGATGTACAAAACTAGGAGCTTTCCCACCTTACACTTGAGTTCATACAATGGAGACAAGCTTCTTCCAGCTTTGCCCTTCTAGTCATAGGGGTAATGCCAATAAACCTAAAGCAGGAACCTGAACTTCTCAGGATAAAAGTATTCTATGCTCTGTAAGTTAACCTAGATCATGTTAGGCAAAGATCATGGCTGAAGTTACAGTGGATGTTGTGAATGAAACAATTCTGTGGTACTTTCTGGAATCAACAGGACTTGGAAAATAAAAGAATAAAAGCAAAATTTAGATATTTTTACATTTTATGTAGAAGTTATCAAGGAAAATGATGAAAAGCTGCAACCAGAGTCCTGCTTGCTCAGTCTTAGCCAGTCCTCTTCTGCTACATCATCCAATGAAGCAAGTGCTGTTCAGTGCAAATAAAAGAACTAATTCCATTTCCAAAGATGTAATTTTAGAGGCTTTCTGATAAAGACTGGATAAACACACCAAGGTCCTAACTGTTATAGTCCACCTATTTTCTGTATCCTTCACACTCCTTGAACCAGAGCTGCTCAGTTTCCCAATAACTAGGTGGAGGGCTGATTTTAACAGGAACCAAGTGTCCAAATCTCTTAAATTGCTCTAAATCACTAAGCTCTAAAATGTGTCAGTGTGAGTTGCAATTGCTACAGTGAACGTTTTTACAGTTCCATGGGTATCTTATGAAGTCTGAAGATGTGCTTCAATGCTGAGCCCTCTTATAAGCTCACTTCCATTGGAGTCACTGGAAGCTTGGCTAAAGCAAAGCAAGAATAAATAACAAAGTAAGCTCTTCTCAGTCTATTAAATGTTATTTTTGAAGCTCTTGGTTGTTCCTCCAGTGCTCTCAGAGGAAAACTGGGAAAAAGTTCCACAGGGATGTGCCACTAGGCAAGTAATCTAGGCAATCAGATTGGTTGTGGTTAATGAAATATGTTTATCAAGACACATACATAATGGTGTATCTGTCTGGGATCCACAGTACCTGTGTTTAAACGCTACTGTCAGAGACATAAGGCCTGACACTGGGTTAGCAAGGTGAGCGAGACTGAGATAGCTCAAATTCCCAAGTTCTGCATCTAGTATTTTCTGTAGCCTGCTCTGAGCCCTGAGGCACCCAACCATCACACAGCACTAGGCTCTGAAACATCAGCTGAAATTGAAGTTCAAAAGTCTCAGTGTGCTCCACAGGAATCAGGGGAAGAGGTCTGACCAACCTGCCAGGTGCTTTAGGAATAAGCATACTACAATCTGAAACGTGATTAGATGCTGAAGCAACATCTAAACACGCTTGGCATTATTCATCCACTCTGAGATCAACAAAGAAATGCAACCACCCCTATTTTATCAGCACTTACACAAACCCAATATCCCTGCACCCTTGTGCAAAGCACAAACACCATTTCAACAAGCTATAACTCATTACAATACTAAATTTCTTTCTCTTAGATAATTGAATAGTTAATCAATAGTCCAGCAGAAATATACTGAAAATATGACATTAACAACACCTAAAAACATTGCTGAAGCAGTGCCCAAATACAGATAATTGCTGGCTCCTTTTCAGAAAGGTCAGCATGGAAAAATATTATCTGTGATTTTTCTGCCCATAATTTTGTACTTGTACTCAACTACCAGTGTAAAGTTGGAAGCCAGCCCTCTGAACATGTGGCCCTTTAAGTTAATAATCCAAACTCAAGTCCACTGAAACGTTAGTGTTCCTTGTAGCGCCTAAGCCCATCAGGACAGGGAGATGGCTGACGTTCCACCGGCGCCTTCTGCCAAAAGCAAGTTGGTGTTGGCAGGCTTTGAAGGCAAAATCCTGGTACCCTGCAGAATTTCAACAGAAGACAACCTCCCGCAAGCTTAAAAATCCTCCTGAAGCAGTCATCTCTGAACCCTCTCAGTTAAAACATGGTAAACAGGGAAAGTCACGAAGAGCCTCTCCATACATTTGCCGGCTTAACCTGATCTCACCACCCAACAGCAGCCACAAGGGACGGAAGCAGAGGAAGGCAGCCAAAGTGCTGCAGTGTCCCCTGCACTGATCCCAATCTTCTGGCATAGTGGAGTTTTAAAGCTGCTGAAACTGTGTGGGGAGCCACATTCTCTACTGATCTAACAATATATTTATATTCACTATCCCACGCATATTTCAGCTACTCCTTCACAGACGTTACTTCAGTAGAGAAAGTAAGCTGACACACATCAAAAAGCTCATCTTCTGAGAACTCAAGTTAGCTTGCTTACATATAGCCACCCACCTAATCCATGTTCAAGATGACAAACAATTACAACATATGCTTCCTTAGACACTTGGAGCAACAAAGACCGTGTATCCCTAGAACACCCAGGATAAATAAAGCAACCTAAGCATTACAGGATGAGATGAGGAATAATGTGTTTATAAGTATTTAGCTAAGAAACCCCAACCAAATTCCAACAGGATTCCTTTGTAGAGCATTTAAAGAGTGCACATGAAGTTGTTCTGAAATTGGGAGAAACAAGCAATGACATATAAAGATTTCAATATACCTGCAGTGAAATAAATTGAGTATGATTTTGTGAACGTCAGGCAAAAAAGGAGCTGCTTGAAAAGGGGAAATATCCTTGAAGGTTGCATTTTTAAAGATGACTCTTATTTATCAAGAACAATGGGCTCCTTCTTTTTGTCTTCATTTATCTTAGAGGAAAATCAAATGAAACAAACAGCAAAAAAGTCCCAAGTACAGTGAACAGCTGAGCCAGGGACAAATTAAGTAACACAGATTGATGGCTGTTGATCTACAGCAGCACTATCACATCCCAGTGCTACATCTCATATTTCATTTAAAGACCCGTCTCTTCCAGAAACAGTGCAGTATTTATGGGAGAGGCTGATTTGCAAGCCTTGGAGCTGCACTGAGAATCCAGATTCACTTTGTCCAATTTGGCTTGAAAGTTGGTGAACGCCTTGAACTTTCAAGGTAGTAATCCAAATAAAATGAAACCCAGCACTGGGATAAAATGAACACTGAGACTAAACACGTGTTTTCAAACAATGCTGCAGGCAGGACAAGGCTTTTTATCTCCAGTTTCTTCATAAGACAGTAAGGAAATACTCTTTGCCGCTTCTGCTTCTACAGCTTTACTAACCCCACTGGTCCAATAGCATCTATCTTCATCTGTTCTCCTCCAAGTTTTCCCAGTGCTTTATCCTCCCTGGTATTGTCTGTTACAGCAGCACTCAGATGTTCTCTTCCTGCATTCAATTTCCCCTTCAGCTTCTTGAAATCTTAATTTCAAATTTTTTAACTTCATAGCTGTTAAAGCCATTGAGTGGCCCATACAGAATATAACATTTTCTATGAATGTATGCTAAATATAAGATAAATGGTAAATCAATTTTTAGATTTTTAATGGCTTAAGAATTAGAGTGGCCACTTAAAAACTGCCAATTTCACTTGAAATATGAGAGGTTTCCTCAGAAGCTGCAGTAATTCTTTGTGCCTTCCTGTGCTTCTTACAGGGCGTATCTGGAACACTATCAGTACTGGAGAAATGGTATTTGGTTCAATCATGTCAAAGCTAAAAGCCTGAAGTTAGGAGTCCACATAATTTATCTGATTTTGAGAGTACACACAAATCTGTCTGAGAACCAGGCTGGTTTCTCAGGTGCCTACAATGGCTACAGGCTCTTAGGTTTAAGCCTAAATAATAGACCTGCCCTTCTTTAGAGCTCTTGATCACCCATCACTGACTGTAGACCTTCAAGCTATAGAACCAAAGACAAGCACCATGAATGGTCTCAATTCAGCTACAGAGCAGCACCCAGCTGCACCTTCACTAACATGGGCCTCAACAGGTTGAGATGGACAACTTGCATCTGCAAATGCCTGTTTTCTTTTCTGTGCAGAGCAGTAAGGAGAGGAGACTGTGACCAAAATTCCCAGCAGATCCAAAGAGCCTCCCAAAATATCCTCACCTTTCCAGGAATCATCATAGACACTGTTAGAGCAATATCTGGAGAGATAAATGAGAACATGACCTCAGCCTTATTTAATTTTACATCATTATGCAAAGCTCTTGACTCTGCTGTCTCTAAAACCTACTTTATCTATTGTTTATTTCTTCTTCTCTTTTTTTCCAGGAAATTGTTCATTACGGATAAAAGCACCTGGCTTACAGTAACAAGGCACTGGGCAAAATCTCTGTCATGAACTTAAGATAGGAACATTCACAAATACATCAGAAAGGGTAAACCCAGAAAGAACTGAGAGGCTGCAGGGCAGCATCCCAGGTTGAATGAAGGCAAAGAAGATGTAAGGGCCTCCTAAGCCTCTGCTGGCATAGATGGCTGAACTCCACTGAGTTCACTGTGCCAATTTCTGTCTGGAGAGGATTTGGATCTACCAGCTCAGCCACCAGACACAGATGGTATTGAGGCTGCTCAGGTTAGAGCCAGTGTTTTCTTTCTGGCAGAAAAACCGTAGCTAGAAAAATCACTATGGACAAACCCAGATCTGAATAACTGGTGCATGCAACTACCTTGGCTTCCTCATCCTTCTCCTCCTAAATTTGGCACTGAAAACTTATTTAACTACTTTAAGAAAAAAAGGTTAACAAAAGTTGTAAAAGAGAGAGTGGGGGGTAATTTTAGGGCTTAACTTCCATCGTTTTACAGATGTGCTAATTAAGCTTTTTTTCATAAGACAAGTATAGTTTTCTCTCTCTTCTTCCCTGTGCTTACAGGTCTGTGATTGCTACCCTTGTCTGAATCCCTCTAAGAGAGTGGGTTGCAAGACAAAGCAGTTCATGTGTCCAGACTTTTGGCCTTATGCTCCGCACCTTGGAAATTATTTACCTTGTTCTATCTTAAGGCATTCTTACTTCCCTACTTGTTTCAAAAAGTCTCTGATATGAAGTAGAACGAGAAAGCTACTCTTGCAAGCCAGCACAAGAGCAGGGACCAAGAGTTTAGCTCTCAGGGATTACAGTGATGAGAGTGCTAAAGAAACAAGTGGATCAGAATAAAGCACACTGTGTACCAAGCACAATTGTCAGTCAAAGGCCATGTGTACACTTTTGAGCTGTCTTTGCCTGAGTCTTACCCTGGTAAACTGGAAAAAGTCCTTCTTCCCAACATCCCATTTCTGACTGTCATTCATAGAAGAAAAGCACAGGTAAATGCACAGCACAATGGTTAACTGGATTTTACATATTTTTCATAACTTACGCTGCCCCGTTTCATCTCCTAAGGATTAAAAGACTCTCATCTTCTGCCAAAGTAGACAACAGATACAAAGGAAGTCTGGGATATGAGGTGTTTTGCTTGTTTGTTTAAACCTGGAGCCCACCCACCAGTGCAGTCACTCACCCTTCAGACTGTTTCAGTTCTTTGATTTGCTAACTAACAAGTCAAACATCGGGTGGGAGTAGGAACGAGTAGGTGGAAACCAGAGTCCAGAGCAGTCAGAAGCTCTTAGGATGTTATTCTAAGAGCTTGGAAATCTGAACATTGGAAGTTGATTTCTGAAAATTATAGTAAACAATTCCCATTTTTTCATGCTTCATGCTACAACTTCTCTTTTTATTTCAATACTGACTCTGACAGAGTATTTTATGTTTTTAAGTTCTTCCTCAGACGGATTTGGTCAAAATACCCCCTTCAGACCTTGTAACACCCCAAAGAAAACAGGCACAAAAAAGGCCAGTTGGAAATCTGGATATCAGTTCAGCTCTAAAAGATGTTCACACTTTGCAATTGAAACAAAATATTTACTAGTAGCGTATCACCCCATTACCATGAATTGATGGGAAATTGGAATTTCATGCAACTGAATAGGCTAATTATATACACAGACTTTAGAAACTAGGCTTTTCGTGTTCTTAAGTATAAGCAATCAAGAGTAAGAGTAATGTTTCATAATTATGTCATTGATCTAAATTCCTTTTCATTTTCCTATGAAAGCACCAAACTTACATAAGACACATCTGAGGTTGTTGGTGTTTCTCAGATCCACATTTGTTCTAATCAAATATTCACCTCGTGACTTGTTGGGGTTTGTAGTTATTTCCCTTCACATGAAATTAAAATTTGGAAAGTCTGACTCTATCATTAACTTTGAAGAAAGTACTAAAAACTCATTTAAAAAAAAATAGTCATAGGGAGCTATGGGAAATTCAGCATTAGGTTGGCCTACTAATTAAAACCAAGCATGCCACAGTACTGCCCCTGTTCAAAAGTATCCGCCTACAGATCTAAAATCTTTTCATAATGATTAAAATCAGGAGTAAAAAAATCCCAAATCTCTTTCCTCTTTCATGTAGAACCACACAGAATGCACTTTTGCAGATTTCAAAGGCCATTAAAGCATCACCTTTGAAAACAGATGCACAGGCAGGCCCACAAGTGATTTATGCAGGCAAGATGCTCAGAACTGCCAGGGACTACTCATGTTCAAAGTACCCCCAGCAGGCTCAGCCAGGTTCAGTTTGTATCACATATAATTAGGATTCTTTAACCATAAAATCAATAATATAATTAGTAAATGGGACGTTATTTCTCAGAACCTTGCTACAGCTTATCAGTCTTTGATCAGGCAGAGCTGACTGCTAATGACATTTAATGTTAATTAATGAAAAAACATGTGATCAGAAGTTTGAGAGTTATTTAGTTATGCATCATAAAAAATGAAGTATGTAATACCTGAAATTTATGTTTCTATCAATGCCTATTGTTTAGGATACTCTAAGAAGTCATTAGGATTACAAGTCATCTTTAGCGATGCTTTCTTACATAAAGGCTTTCTCGAGGTGGTGTGTGTACAACAGGTGACCCAGTTCATTACCGAGTTCTGGCTCATCTACAATGCCAAAGTCTGCAGATAAATTCCTCCTCAGCTGCAGGACAGCACCAACAGAATATTTGATGAAATTCACTTCTCTTTTGACACTGGCTGATTGACAGCAAACCATCACGACTGAAGTTGCTGACAAGATAAATAACAGAACCTGCAGAGATGAAGCAGGGATTTCAAAGGAATGACTACAATCCTTAGAGAAGAATGATTAAAGAAGGCCAAAGTATTTCATAATCTCATAGGAGTGCAACATTTCACAACCAATCACTTTGACTGTCCAAGACCCAGCTATTGAGCAGCATTTATATTTAAAAATATTCCAATTTGATGGAAGCTGCCTAAGTAACTTTTAGTGATTGTCAGGCATATGGAAGAAGGCAAAAAGAACTTTTTTGTTATTATAAAATGTCCTGGGACTCACCAGAATCATTGTATCAGGTTTAGTATGTCTGTTCCTAAACTAGAAAGGAAGGGTAGAATAAATGCATCCTATTAACACCATAGGGCAGCTTCTATAGTTGATATGTCAGTTAACTCCAATTTCCCAAGACATTTTGGCTTTGATAATATATATCTTAACGCTCTTTCTTAATATTAGCTACCTATAGTAAATGAACCCCTGGGCTTGGTGAGACTATTCTAATACCTCACTTGCAAAAACTTTTTCTAGTAGAGATGTATAAGAAGCAGCATTCCTCATATTACCTCACTTTTCTCTCTAATAAATATACAGAATAATATTGAGAAATATGCTAAATATTCTTATAGCAGCTCTATTAATTCCACCTAGGACATGCCCAGTTGTTCAGTGGCACACTGTTGTCAGTATGAGCAGGGAACACTGAACTCACAAGTCAGGGTTCCAATGATATAAACTCACAGGAAAAATAAGAGACACACAGAGGGCAGAAAAAATCACAATCTTGCTACATCTCTAGCAGTTTGGTTTAGTTTGCAAGACAAAGTGTGAAATTGCTGAGAGCAGGATGCTGACTAAATAGGTACCACTTGTTCTTGCCCCAGATGTGATGGAGCTGGCATGCTGTTCAATACAAAGTGATTAATGATTGCTTGCAATCAGCCCTGGAAATCAATTGGCATTGAGTGACATAATGATTCTATGACATCACAGAGCCTCCCATCCGATGCTTGTTCCTGGACACGTTTTTCCTCGTGCTGCCATTTTTGGCACTGTGAGCAGGCTCAAAAACATTATGGGCTTTATGATGTTCCTGAATAAACAAGTTCTCACTTGAGAGAAATTTTCTCCTTCTTTCTGCCAAATTGTATCTTTCTGTTCTCTCCTGCCCCCTCCCATCACCACTCTGCACGTCAAATCCAGCCACGTGAGCAGGGCACAGGAGAAGTTCTGTGGTTAAGGTTGGGCCTTTACGTCAACTTAGAGCTGAGAGACTGTAGGAAGATCATATAAATGAGAAATGAGGTGCTACTGGTAGTAGAACCACACGTGTTGTGAGACACATAAATCTCTTTCTCAACTTCAGCTGTACCATAACTGCATGAGTGGACCATTATTTTCTGCCACTATCAGTAAGTTTTTCCAAAGTGACTGTTCTGAAGCAATTAATGTTTTTGAATGACCCCCAGTGGCCACTTCCAAATGCATTTTAGGGTGCTGTGTATTTTCTTTCTAATGTACATTAAAAAAAGTAACAACAGGAACTGAGGGATAAAGGGCAGCTGCTTTAGTCTCTATGTGACAGGTTTCTCCCTGCTTTAATTACCACAGTGGCCTTCTCTTTAACATATGTTCAAGTTTAATTATTGGTACTTTTAATAAGTTGGACAGCAGCAGTATGTAACATTCTAAATGAAGTCTCACCACTATGTCGTACAATGGTTCTGCCATTTTTCTATCTCTGCACAAAAATACCTTACTGAATCAGTCCTAGAACAGCACTGCACTTCAGCTTGGCGGCTCACAGACATCTTATAACCCATGACAATAACCAGATCTCTCTTCTCCTTTGTCATATCTGAATGATGAACCTCCACCTCATAGCAAAGATTCATGTTGTTAGTCCCTAACTGTATGTCTTCGCACTTGTTCTATTATGTTTCTTGTAGCTACTCTAGTCCACAAAGTCACCCAGTTCCTCCTGCATGACAATCCAGTCCACCTTGGTACTGAGCAGCTCTTTAGTCTCCTAGATTAAATACAGAGTATCATTCTAGCAAGCAAAGAACAGTCAAGAACATCAAGTTGCCCATAATCACCAAAACTTTACATCTAGAAAATGGAAATAGAATCTGCATTCATATTAATCAGAGGCTAAAGAGTGCGCATTTTTCTTCAGGAAGAATTACATGCTCATAACTGAATATATAAAAGTGAAAGTAAGCTTGATAAATCTGCTCGTTTTGTTATTTGCAGTGCTTCAGTGCAAGTTCTACCAATACGAACAACAGAATATCTCTTGCATGATAAGTACTCTGTGTACATTTTTACAGAAGAAGTTCTTTGGTCCAGTTTGCAGGGTGTTCATTTGGGATGTGCATACAGCCACCACACGGAACATCAGCCACCACAGACACAAGCAGCACAGAACAGGCTGCAGGTGCTGGGAAACAAGGCATCAGCTGATGGATTTGCAGTAAATGATAGCTTAAGTCCTAGTAAAAGATAGAACAACATCAGAACTGTCAGAGCAATTTTCCACATCGGTAGTTTAACACCTGAACTATTGCTTATTTTTGCAACTGAACTATTCCCAGTTTCTCTCTGTTCTACTCTGAATCAACATCAGTTTGAGATGTGTCACAAACATGTTTGCCTGAAAGAGCCAAATGTACCACCCTCAAGGTGGAGACTGAAGGAGGAAACAGTAATTCCTTAACATACAAATAGAAAGATTGGTTCCTTTTGTGTAAACATCTGGGCTCACAGTCAGCATGACATTAGTCTGCCTCTGACTTAACGTCATAAAGACTGAGTTATTAATTTTCATTTAATGCTCCCATAATTTGCAGCTTTGCACATGAATATAATGTTTTAATCTGTTACCAGCTCTCTCAGGAATGGAGCAGAAATGACAACATTTTTGTGTCTTCTACTTTGCACAGAAACTACCAGTTAAACATCCTCACTTGTCAGGCATTTGTAAAGGTATTTCATAGCGCACAAAGAAAGGTTGATTTTGAAATGAAAAAACAGACAACTTATTTAATATACTAATCTTCCAAATTTAAAACAGTTTAATTCTTTCCATGTTCTGAGAGAAATCAAAACCAAATTGTGAGGCGTAAGAGAATAATTTATTGGCAATGGTTAATCCTTCAAAACCCCACAGAGAAAGAGACTCAGGCTGACACCTAACTGCAAAGCCCAGGGGTGTAGTGAAGATCCACATCCCACAAGTAGCTGAATCCACAAGAGGCTGAATCCTAGCGCCTAGCAAAAATACCAGTGGACACAAGGCAAAGAAAGCACCAGCTGCCTATCCAACCTCTAGGAATAAAAAATATTCTTACAGGAGCCGAAAGCTTCCCACAGCTGTACTGGTTGGAACCCAGTATTTAGCTGTCCTCTTTACTGGTACGAAAAACATGCTTACTGCATGACCTAGCATCATGTGGATTCTGGTACAGAGCCTTAAGGATGCTTCGGATCTATAGATTTGCTTGCAAAATACTATGCAAAAGAAATAGAGCTACAATGGCTTTAACCTGCCAGAGGAGAGACTGAGATGAGCTCTTAGGCAGAAGTTCTTCCCTGTGAGGGTGCTGAGGCGCTGGCACAAGGTGCCCAGAGAAGCTGTGGCCGCCCCATCCCTGGCAGTGTTCAAGCCCAGGTTGGACACAGGGGCTTGGAGCAACCTGGTCTAGCGGAAGGTGTCCCTGCCCATGGCAGAGGGTTGGAACTGGATGAGCTTCAAAGTCCCTTCCAGCCCAAACCAGTCTGTGGTTCAACAATTCCATGATACTGATAACATTAACTTGGTTTTTTTTTACCTTACTGATAAGGAATCCTGTAGAGTATTAAAGACAGCAAGTCTACATGTATGAACTGTTTCGCTTCCTGATGTGGGTGGTAAGCCAAAAAGTTATTAGGCACCAGGCCAACGGAAGGAAACAAGGACAAGTAAATGAATGAGAGTAGAGGTAATTGTAGCACTTATTTGGATTAGATGCACATCACCAATGAACTCTTTGCCACTTGTTTTCTCCTAAGGGAAATCTCACCTTCTCAGCTTTAATTTAATCATGGCAAAAATATGTCAAGTATTGATTATAACTACAAAGTAAAGTCTTCTACAAGCATGTATACATTAACACTATCACTCAGACATGACCTGGAAGAAATCTTCTGTTTGCCTCTCTTCATCCTGATTTCCACTCATTCTAACAGACTGTCTTATACAGAACAGCATGTTCAAATTTGTAAACATCAGTTCTGGTGATGAAAAAGTCCATGGGGAATTTGTTAAAACCATAAAATTTATGTTGCTTGTGATGCTAAGCATTACTAAAAGACACGTCTTCCAACTATGAAAGCAGCATACAATAAAGCCTCTGAGGAAGTACTGTATATCAGCACTGATTTCAATTTATTGCAGCTTGAAATAATATTCCAGTCAAGTCTAAAAGTAGGAGAACTTGGCAGAAATCCTCACGAAAATCCTAAAGCGCTGCTCTTTGTTCATGACCCTTGAGAAAGGAAAGAAACAAGTGACACATATCTATAGTGCATTAGATTGCAAAGCAAGAACAGGATATTAATGGATTGAAGATTTCTAAGAATGATCCTCTGCTACCTCCTCTGTACCTGCTCGCTCCAGGCCACACTCTCTGCCCTTCAGTCCTCCTCTTGTCTGTCCCAGATCCCACCGATGGCACTTTGAAGTCCATCAGCACTAGAGAAAGTCAATGTGTAGTTTCACTGCCCTAAGAAAGTTCTCAAGGTTTCAAAAATTTCCTATTCCACTTTGAAATGAATTCAGACCTTGCAGAGGAGAAGCAATAGTGAATGCCTTGGCCACACACCTATGCTATAAGAGTTAATATTACATAAAACCCCATAAACTCTTTTAGAAAGGCAGTTCAAAACCCTGAACTGAATCAAGAGCAAGCATTCAAAGCTCAGTCAGTTCCCTTCCAAATGCTGGCAGTTTGAGGCGAGCAGCCTTTCTCCTTTTGACCAGAAATCCACCCATGTCAAAAACAGCACATATGCTCTGACACAAACATAGCTTCACGTATTGACATCTTCTGGTGAAGAAAACATCACCAACTGCCTGCAGTCATTCCTCATTATGATCAACCATCTGACCCTATCCCTATTCAGACTTCTGCTGTTTCCCATGTGACAGACCCAGATGCGTGTAATCCCACAGGAACCCATGGAGCAGAAAAACACATTGCCCCAAAGATACAAAATAACACACAGTCCAATATTCTGATCTTACACAGACCTACACTTGCTGGGAACCTTCTGGAATAACAAACATTTTTCCTCCGAACACTCTATAGTCACCTATAACAGGAAAAACCTACAGAAAGTCCCTGAATATTCTGCCTGTGTTTCTGGTGTGTTGCAAAGTAATGACATTGTTAGAGAGTTTCATGTTACAGCTTCACTGCTCCTCTAGTACCTGTCCAGTCAGCGCCTGACAGAAGAAGATAAATATATTTACAATACACAAAGTGAATAACAAAGAGTTTATAAAGTTGTCTCTAACAAAACTGACAAGTCGGAGCTGGCAGCTCTAATCAGCTCCCAGCTGAGCCTGGGAAATTGAAGGGAACAGAGGGCTGACCTTTCTGATGAACTGCTGAAAGAAGGGTAAAGTTTTCTTTGCTTTTTAATGGGAAAGGGTATCGAGTTCAAAGACCTTGGGATAAAAGGGAGATTCCTGTACAAGAGCATTGTCCATCATATGTATCAAACAAATAACTGCTTTATCTAAACCTGATCCTTTCAAAGAAAGGCATATGGCTTAATGTTACACAGATGAAAAAATTCTGTAAGTTTTAATGCTACAAATCACTGCCAGATGCTGAAAATGTCCCAGACACCTTTTTCATGTCTCAAATGTGAAAAATGCAGTAGGATATAGATTAAAATTAATTTTTACAGGTCAGCGGTTCTGAAAACCATCCTTTTTTTTTTTTTTTGCCACAAGTATTCAGCACCTACTTGTTTCTCATGGAAACAGTAGGATTTTGGATGAGCATTTAACCAGTACCAAGAAAACAAATACAGGTAATGCCTAATGATTTGATCAGATATTCCAAAGGAACTGATAATTTATTATTTTGCAGTATGTATAAAATCTCTGGCATTGGTTTTAGAAACTACTGAACATCTGCTCTCTTAAAATGAAGCTCCTCGGAATCATGTCTGAGGACTGAGAGATCCAGCAGCACTTTTCCAAACATTTCACTTTAAGGTTTATAATCTCATGCAGCCACCACCCAAACCAGCCCCACAGGGGACTTGGTTGTTCTAAAAAGCCAAAACTCTTTTCTGTTGAACAGCATCGTACCACAGAAGTCTCTGTTCAAGTGCCTGCTTCAGTGAATGGCTGATACAGAGACCTCACAAGAAATTAGGGAGGTTGGTGAGTTCTAAATCAAGATTAATGAGTGATTTGCAGTAAACAAACTGCAAACCTTTTGCTTTTTTACATTCTAATTTACCCATCACTTTCTGTCCACCGGCTGTTAAAGGAATGAGCCCATAGCTTTAAAACACCACCACACAGTCACACACCTCCAAAGCTGTCTGCTGAACTAGCCCCTATATAAGTCACTGTACAATCTTTCAAACAACACTGAAGGAACTTAAATATTGATTTTGCTAGAACAGTGCAGGATACACCTGAATGTCCATCAAAAACACCTGCACCAGTAAAGCAGTTCCATGTCCTAGTTAGTTTTTTACTTTCCTTGCAGTTCCACTTCAGCAACTTCTACTAGGTACTAGTGCCAGACCTTGTATCTCCATGGCCTCCTCTGGATTTGCTCCAGCAGCTCCATGTCCCTCTTGTGTTGTTGCCCCAGAGCTGGATCAGGACTGCAGGGGGGATGTCTCCCCAGAGCACAGCAGAGGGGCAGAATCCCCTCCCTGACCTACTGCTCACACTCTGGGGGTGCAGCCCTGCACACGAGGGCATTCTGGGCTCAAGCACACGCTGAAGCAGGGATCATGGGGAGCTTCTCGTCACCCAACACCTTCAAGTCCTTCTCCTCGGGACTGTTCATAAACCCTTCATCCACCAACCTGTATTGATACCAGCAGCTGCCATTTCACATCTTTCCCTTTCATTCTTGCGTAACTTACATTTCACTGGATTTATGAGACAAACTGATCTGAATATTTGATCCACATACTCCAGACTGCTCCTCATTGATTATACAAATATATTATTCATTTCTCTTCTAAGGCAAACAATATCTAGTTCTTCAACATAGTCTAACAAGAGAGTTTTGGTACATTTTAAAGCATTCCTGTCACGTCTGTAAAACTCATTCAGCTGCTCCAGCAGCAACATTTCATAACTTTCTTTGAAAAACAAATTTCAATTACTTTGTCTAATAAATAGTGTTGTTTAAAGCTCATTCAAATGCAAAGCACTCTGTGATTTTAATTGGACTTTTAAAAGTGTTAGATCTAGTCCTCAATCAGAGCATCACATGATATCCTTCTTATTTGCTTATAGATGTGAGCAGATTCCTTGGATTGTTTCAAAGCTTCAGTAGAATGACATTGATTCAGTCAAGTTAAGGATCTGAATCCAAGTGACTTACGTTGCAAGAAATGCACTTGGAAAAGCTCTACTGCTGCAGTCACAGAACCACCTCATAGTTTAGTACATTATTTTCACCAGCTTCACAGACTGGAATGACTTCACCGACAGGAGAACAGTTCCATCTTCGTTAGCGAAATCAGAATCAGCTTCCCGAATCTGAATGTATGATGTATAGGTCACCTCAGTTTTTGCATGGAGAGCATATTATATATATATATCACTCTAGTGGCAGACTCAGGAAAAAAAAGCAGTAAAATATTTCCTCAGGGTAAAATATAGCTCCCAGGAGTCATAAAGCCTGAAGCAAAAGGTTATTTTATCCACCATATGCTGCATGGTTTATTATTTTTGGGGGGATGCAGTGTTCTAATATGCTGGTATTCCGATTCCTGAGACATCATCCTACCTGCCCTTAGCAGACCTTGGAAGCAAAAAAGTCCTTAATAACACCAATGGGCAGAAAGGGAAATGAGAGAGAAGTCAAGACACCAGTGCAGAACCATTTCATGTCTCGTGAACACAGTGAAGAATGATGGATGTCGATAATTACCTGCAATTTGTATCCAAGAGAATCTTTCAGACAAAATACCACGTAAGGTTTTAAAGTGCAAGGTGAGATTGCAGGGGGGGTAATTAATGGTAGGCAAAGCAGCCAGCAGCTTAGATCTCTGGGGAGTGAACAGACAAGTGCTGGCCAGTATTTCAGGGTTAGCTGTGTCAACATAAGATGGGGACAACCGCATTTTAGTACCGGCTCCAGCCTTCCTCAAGACAGCTAATAAAAGCCTTTTTCTGCTTGAAGATGGCAAACAGCAAGGAAGGAGAAAGATCACACAGAACTAAATCAAGAAGAAATTGAAAAATACTACAAAAGAGAATATTGAAATGGAGTAGTAGTGGAAACTTTCTGACAAAATCTACAAAACATATGGAAAGCTTATATAAAATAAGCACAGTTACCAATATCAAACACTAGGAAACTTGCAGAGAAACAGCTCGCACTGTCCATAGAAAGTCCAACAGGATAATGTTTCCCTACTATCTGAAGTTTGTATTTGGAAGGGCAAATCCCAGCTGAGCTGATTATCCACAGCAGCACGTACTGCATAGGCACGCATGGAGAGGCTAATATCTATACCTTTCCAGTAAAAACAAACATTGAAATATTGCCACATTCCCTTATTATGTCTAAACATAATGAATTTTGATATCTGCATCTGCTCTCCCATACTTTGCAGCAGGTACTGCTTACAGAAAATATGCTGAATACTTTGGAAGAGAAGTCCGAGCAGTAGAGTTGAATGGATAGGCAAGTCTGGCCTGTCACAGCTCCTCAGCCAGGAGCACAGGGTTTATGGCACCTGTGGCAGAGCATGTTTGAACAATCCTGTTGGCTTCAAGCTTCAGAGCTAAGATGGAAAACATTTATGAGCACAGTTCAGTGCTCATGTACACATACTGTCCGTGTGCTATGGCTATACCAGATTCCAAGGCATGGTGTGGTGCATTTGACTCACCAAAAGTGAAGAGGAAGAACCCAAACACTATAATAGCATTTTCCTCTCTGGGGAACTTTACAAAAAAACCCAGTTAGGACAGAGGAGAAAATAACAGCCCAAATATTTCAACCTTGGAAACGTCCTAGTAATGTACTTGCAACTTCTCTTTGTATGAAATGACTTGCATACAAATCCAACAGAACAAAATTTAGCTGCTTCTGAACACACATACAGAGGTTTGGGGTTTTTTCCTCTTTTTGAACAAAAGAAATGAAAGGACTAAATTGTGAGAGGTTTCTTTTTTCCTTTTTAAATAGATCTACTCACTGCCATCTGGAGAGCTTCTGAGAGAGTCACAGCGACCCTCCAATGCAAAAATTACAGTCTAGGTAGCAACAGGAAAACAAGGGCTTGAGTGCTGAGACGGGAAATCATACAGGTTAACAGAAGATGAAGGATGGAAGAATTTGATACAACACTTAAAGAGATGACTTAGGGTATAACCCAGGTGAGGAGGCTTATCCAGGCTGCAACTGCATTCGGATCTTCTCTTGTCTTACGCTCTCATATTCCTCGTTCCAGGGATGCTGTACATGACAAACAATACCCATGCCTTAGGGGAAGATTCTTAAGTGAGGGAAGATTCTGAATTGAGAGGCTCAGATCCTGTTTTCCACCAGATCACAAGCAACAGACTTATTCCTTCTTCATTACTATTTATATGATGCAGTGCACAAGACTGAGGGAGGGATGGAGAACTCCTGTGCTATGCACTAGGCACAAGCACAGAAAGTTCTTTGTCCAAATGTTTAAATGACTGACTCTGTGCTTACACCTACATAACAGAGATAAAATAACGAATGTAGATAGACCTTTAACAAGATCACTCTGTTCTCCTTTGCCCAGTCCCAAGGAATGCAGACTTTAGTCAGGGGGGAGGAAAAGAAGAAAGAAAAGCAGGACCAGGTTGCACAGCTTAGGTGCTGTTTCAGCTTGTTCCATCCTCTTTCAATAGCCATGAGCAAGTGAGGGCAGCTCAGCTCCAGAGAAGCAAGAGCCCTGGTGTGCTGTGTGTTATTGTGAGTGTGAAGCACTGGAAGCAAGGACATCTTCAGCTCTCAGCGAGAGCACTTTTTGTGTTGAAATATCGTTCCTCACTGTTTGGAATGAAACCCATTATTACCAATTAACCTGCTGTGAACCCATATCACTGGCTGAATTGAGCATAATTATTCATCCATAGTAAAAGCTAAAGTAAATTCCGGCAATCTCGGCTAACATTGACTTCTCCTTTGGGAAAATTTTCAAAGATGCCATGTCCTTGGTTATGCTTTTAAAACCTTTTTTGGTGTTAAAGCTGCAACTGAAAATGTATCATTATGACTCATTTCTTGTTTTGTACTGTTGTTTTCTTTCTTCTTGCACAAACATCTATAACTAACTCTATCAACTGAAAAATTACTTCCCCGTGTTCAGAAACCGGATTTTTCTCAAGCAAAGTTTTAGCACTGGTAACCCATGTAGGTTGTCTAAAAATACATTTTTAAATTAGTTGTTACTTTTCATAGCTTTTTAACCACACAGTCTGATGAACCACAGCCCTGTGAGCAAACGCAGGCATAAATCTTGGTTTGAATTTATTTCAGGTTGTCAAATGTAATTTACTAAGAGAACAGCTGCCAAAAAAGAATCCAGAGGCAAACCTAAGTTGTCATCTTAAATTAAGTGTGGCTCCTTTTTGTTAATCTTTCTACATAAAAGGTTGTAAAGTAGTGCATTAAAGATGCAGCAGTCCTCTTTCCTAATAAAAAGGCAGAGGTGGAAAAATAGGATAAAGACACAATGTGTCTCTAGCTGAGGGAACATGTGCTCAAGACATTGGAGTAAGTGCTCAGATGCTCTCTGAAAACTGCAGGCTTCTCTTTATTCTTAGGCCATATGCGATGTGGGAAATGAGCAACCTGGACACTGAAAAGAAGCAACAGCAAAACATCTGCATAAGCTTAGCGTTAGTTTTCTGCAAAGGAGAACTACTCAGAAGGGCAAATAATGCCTGCTGTGATAGCCCAAGTGGCCACTGGATGAATCATGTCCCCTGTACACTGTACTGGGACTACAGAACTGATTTCATTAATGACAGGCTGTATTTTGGCTGTCACTGAAGGATCATTTTACTTTCATAGTCAAGAAACTCTCCATTATTAAACCATGTCAAAACTGTTGAATCTTTGCACTGATACCTCTCCTCTCATCACAGTAATGTTGCTCTGGCATTCAGGGTCCAAATCAAGGAGTTATTAAAATCTCTGTGTCCCAGTTTCTCACCTTAACCATTGGCACCTTTTGTATTTTTTCCATACCCTTCCCCTGTGTAAAACTGTCAAAGCTGTTCCACAAAGTCAGTACCTCTCAGATTCTCTAGAAAGTCTTCTACTGCAGCTCCT
>JANHGB010017142.1:0-29868 GCA_026283785.1 Coracopsis vasa
AGTATACAAGTTATCAATATAACATATAATATGTAATATATACTATAGAATAAGTAATATATGATGTATACTATAATACAGAATTCTAATATATTACAATTATTAACTATAATAATTATATTTATTACCCCTTTTCAAGGTGCTTCAAACCCCCTCCTCCCCCAGCGACAATATGACTAACATAAAAATAACAATAACGAGAAAAAACCTCGAACACAAACCCAAAGCCCCCAGACACACACAGCCCAAACCCCTGAGCTATGCTGTGACATCAGAGATTGATTCAGCACCACAAACAAAATTGGAGGCATTTGCAATCTTGAAAAATCACATACTTAATTTTAAATCCTTCTGTAGCTGCTGTTATTTATTTTATCCCAAGTCCTGGCAATACTGACAAGTGTGGCAGTAAAGTAAGGATTACATCATAAGTTTTAGGTAACCAATGGAAAGATGGAGCTGTCTATCAAAGTTGTCTATAAAGTCAAGGGTAGAGTCCTACTACATGGGCAGAAAGCACAGGCTTTTGGCCAAAAATACACTTGGGCTATAGCCGGAGATCTGGGAAACTCAGTCCCTGCAGGTGACTCCTTGACAGAAATAATCCTGTCTGTTATGAGCAAACAATGGGAAGATCAATCAGGATGAATGGGACCCAGGAAGGCCAGATTTTTGTGGATGTATGAATTGGATCTCGTGGTCTGGTGAGTGCATGCCCACTGCATGCATACAGTTACCATCCACTAAGTGAATACTCCCATGTGGCTGGGGTATGCAGAGCTGTGGAACACTGGCAGGAAAAAAAAGGTTCAACTCTCAAAACACTTCACTGTGTAGCAGCCTCGTATCTTCAGCCAGCCACAGTACATCCATTGCTCTGCAGCTGTAGCTTTGCATGCACCATTTCTTGTAACTAACCTTGCATCTGCTCTCTGAGACACGTCGGTGGGCTTCCTGCACCTGAAATTACTGAGTAGAAAGCTGATTAAGAGCTGCTATTGGGCACATTTGGTCTCTGCTACTTCTGCATCCCCTCCAAAGAGGTCGGAATCGAGCTGGTATTTTACAGCACACGCAGCTAGGGGCCAGCACTAGCTCACGTTTTCGTTTGCCAGACCAGTGTCTTCCTTAGCAGTGCCCTAAGCAGGAGCAGCTCCTCTATATAGTGAACTATTTGCATACTCTAACGAGATGAGCTATAATTGGCCTTCATCGATTTTGTTTTCATTGAGCTAAAATAGAGTCAGAGCTTCTTAGGCAAGAAGAGCTGATTGATTTGTGGTAGGATTCAGGACTGTTCAGTTGAAGGAATAATTAATTATGTTCTTATTTAGTAATGGTCAGGGTCTAAGTTTACTCTTACCTTTCAAGTAGACACTGCTGAATTTTCTCTCTAGACTGTGTCTCTCCTTTTAAAAGCTGGGATAAAGTGCCAGCATACGGAAGACAGTTCACACGAAATGCTCAACTCATTTCCTTCTCTGTCCCTTCATTGCCACTTCTTTTTCTCCTTGCTTACTCCCTACTTATCCATATGCATGCTATTCTTCTTTCATGGTGTTGATTGATCAGCTCCATTCCCTGGTAATTTTCTTTCAAACGATTCCAATAAAACAGCTTTTTAAGCAAAACTTGAAAAACAAAAACAAAAATAATTGCTTACGTCAGAAACTTGGAATGGTAACATGCTGTTGAGATTTTTATGATTTTTTTAAGTCAAGCTCTTGCCCTACTGAAACACTTTCTTGTGTTGAGTATGGGTGTTAAACAAATACACCTGCATAGCACGGGAGCTGGGATGTGTTGATTGTGTGCTGTTACACACTCGTAAACTGGAAACAGTGGATGTATTTGTGTGTGAGTGAGTGAATAATGGTCTTGCTGAAACTGGAAGGGCACTTGTCCTTCCTTGTGCTTTTCTTATGAAGTGTCCATTTAATTAAAGATTAGCACTGGGTGAGCAGACAGTACTATATACGGCAAAGCCAGGGTTTATGAGCTGTTTCAGTAGAGTTGAAAGCAAGGTTACAGTGGCCACATACAGCAAAGTTAGCATTAGCACATATATAACAAAGGTAATGTTTAGTACATTTTCTCCTTCTCTTGTGCTTGCAGCATAATACGGTGGCAACATTTGCTAGTGCTTTTTAAGTGGTGGATTGTATTATGAATATGATGTTAAGCTCTAATGAATTGAGTCCAAGTGGTTTCTGTTCTGCTGCCAGGAATGCAGTGCTCAGTAAGTACCTTGCACCAAGCAAGTAAATGATAAAGGAACTCACTGGGCAAACAACAACCAAATGCAAGAGATTGTTCTTTGTAACAAATTAGTTCTTAAATAAAAGGGTCTTCTGCTAACTTCACTGGAGGAAACCTCCTGGTTCAATGAGTGCACTGAAGTGGACACAATTGTCAGTAACAAGTAGGACACAACCCCTGAGTACTCTCAAGTCCTTTGTGGTATGTGAGTTGTAGTGGTGGGAAAACCAGAGGAGAAGATTACTGAAAACCTAATAGGAGGTGAGATTGTCTTGGCCACTGGCTCCGAGTAATGGGCCAAGTCTAGCTCTGAAGCGAAACCATCCAGCAGCCCCAGTCTCTGTGCTGAGCAGGTGAAGTCAAAGGCTATTTGGTGGCCTGTGCTGCAACTTCCATGTTAGGAACTGTGCTGTGACTGGGATACAAAGTTACGTGGAAGGCCTTGGAGGTTGGAGTCTGAAAGAAAGAAGGTTTGAGGGGCAAAAGGAGATAGGAGACAGCTGTGTGGTCTTGTGGTGGTAAATCAAAGCCTGTGCTGACCAGCATGTTCCTTTGAATTGGACACTCCTATTACATCATCTAAGTTATTCTCTTTTTGGCAGTGACTTTCCTCTAAAGAGTGTCCTATATTACTTTGGATGGTCGTGTTTTGAGAGCTTAAGGTCACAGGCTTTGCCATTTCCATAGACTTGGGTTCTTTTTTTTCACTTCTCTTGTTGCTGACCTGTTTTAAGGAGCAGAGATGCATTGCATTACCTTTTTTCCTGCAGAATCTTTGTAAAATGGTGATGGTTCATTGTAAAGTACCTTTTTATTTATAAAGTGAACAGGTGCACCATGCCACAAGACAACCCCCATCACTTTGTGTGTGTGTTTTCTAGTAGGGAATTGGCTTATATGTGTACCTCCTGGGATTTCTGTGGTTTGTGCTGCCATCTTGCTACTCATTCTGAGTCAGAAGTCGCAGGTTATTTCAGAGCAAGGAAGGCAGGAGATGGGGTATTTTGCACATGTACTTTATAGCTTTCATACACCAGAAGCCTGAAGCACTTCTTGCCTACATTTATTTTACTGAAGGCAGCTTTCTTCATTGCATATGCACCTTTTAGATTGGATTCTTACATATTTCTGCCTTGGGAGAGCGGTAGTGCTTAGGGGCAGACCAGTGCATTTGTAAAGGTTACCTGATATTGTCAGTATAGTGTAATGAACCTGAATTCCAAGTGGTCAAGGAAGAGTTTTCCTTTTGCTTTTAGTGAAAGCAGGAGGAGACCTTAAACCTGTTTAAGTTCAAACATGTGTTTACAGGCCTTTTCATGTGTTTAAGGTGGGCCAGAGCTTCAGACACTTGTCATGTCTACTAGGCTGATTGCCTTGAAAAATGAAGAATTTTCTATACTGATATTCTCTGGATAATGAATGATCAGCTTAGGGAAGGATGAGCACCTTGGGGGTTGTAAGTATTATTGGACTGCCTTACCCTGGAGCTTCAGCTATTGCATTGTAAAGATAATAAATGATTAATTGATCTCATACTTTGTACTTAACTTAATTGGTATCAGTGCTTTGGCCGCACTGGCTGCTCTAGAAGCTTAGCCTTAGAGGATGTATTTATTCTGAGTCAAAAATATTAATAAAAAATGTAAAAAATAAAGCGGAGGGGCATGGACAAGGAACAGAAAGTGCCACCTCACAGGCCCATGTAATTGTTGTGGGTAAAATCGGAGTAAGGGGAAGAGCTGGGATAGGGGACTGCAGCAGAAATGCTCCTAGGTGGAAAGATGTGGAAACTCCCTTTCTGGAGAGAAAATGTTGCATTACATCCTTCTCCCTTACCAGTGGAGATCTCAGTTCTCTTTTCACAAGAATGCAAAACTACGTTAAATGTCTGTAGTTTCTCTCCCACATAATATCTCTGTACACATAATATCTCTGTCTAGAAAGAGGCTGACCCAGGTGTCTCTCCTGGGTGTCTGATCCTTCCAAAAATGAAGTTATTGCAGTGAGCTCCAGCTGCAAGGGATTGTTACTGCTGTTGTGGTATTTCCCCTTCCTGGCATTACTGCTTACTTCTTCTGTGTCCTTGGTGGATTATTAAACCCTGTACTCCGGTGTTTCAAGGCATGACTTACAGAAATAAGTGGCTGTTAAAAGAGGCGATCAGCTACTATAAGTCCATGTCAGACGTGAAGTTAGTTCCTGTTACTCTTGCCTTTGTGTTTGTAATCAGTAAATCCCTATTTTCTGCCACTGTTTGTGTTGTATGCAAAATAACTTGCCAGGTCTAAAGAGAACGCTGGCAGCCGTGCAGCTCTAATCTTGTGTGCAACAAGGGAGAGTCACAATCACATTTTTTCTAACAGTCTGCCAGAAACCATCACACATTTGTTTCACAAAGTACAAGGAAAAAGCTCTGCAACTCCTCAATGTAAACTAGGGAACAAGCTGTAGAACTACATTGCCTTTCCTCCTTCCTGATGTAAGGAGAAAAGACCCTGTAATGACTCACATCAAAATAAGATGCTGAAATAGATGTTTTCTGTGTTGTTCACCCATCATCTTGCCAGGCAAACCTTAGTCTCGATGAAGGTGGTGGTAGTAGCATATAATGGTTAGAATTGTTCTTCTTGCTGGAATTTCTCACTACTTTGGAAAAAGGCTGAAGTAAAGCTAGTGAAACTGCACTTGAAAATGAAAATATGGACACTACATTGTGGATAAGTGGTTGGATGGGTGGAATATGAACTTGCCAATTCTTGTGCAGCGATCTTTATGACCAGGGTACAGACAGGCAGAAATCCTGTCTGTGGGAATATAAGTCAGTTTTCTAGTGTGCTGTTTCTGCTTTTGCAACAGAGAAACAATTGTCAGTTTAAGAGTGGACAAGATACAAGTGAGTATGCTACGGTGTTAGCAAATGGAGGTTATGTTAATCTTGGTATGGAGAGTCCATGTATGTCAATAATGATCAAATAAAATTGCGCATTAGTAATCATCATAAGTAAATTGATCTCTACAGCACTTTCCACCCAGATGATCCAAAATGTTCCATGAAGCTTTGAAAATCAAAAGAAGATGCGGTAAAAAATTGTGTCTTGGCAGTGGTGGGGGGAAATGAAATTGGGGATCATAATGACTTGAAAAATTTCAGTGAACAAAGCTGAGTTGTCCTGGGAAGAACTGAGATTTCTTGACGTGGTCTGATGCGTGAAGATAAATGTTCACTGACCTTGCTGGAGAGTGGCTCTCTTTTGGGTTAACTGCAGTCAGGGAACTGCAACAAAACTTAGTAGCTCTGTGCACCACTTCTGCTGCTAAGGAGCAACTTCTTCTTTATATCTTCTTTGGCGTGCGTGATGCCCTCAGAAGATAGCAAGTATTGTGTATTTCATAGCAATAATGTGTGAAAAATCTTTTAGGCTGTTTTTTTAATTTGTATCTACTTCAATTAAGTTTTTAAACTGTGTGTCTTGTCTCACAGAATGATGAACGCTTTCCAATTTATTGAAGCAGTGGTTCTATAAAAGAGCAATATGCTTGAGCAATTCTTTGTACTGATACATCATCATCAACCTTAGTAATGAGTGGGAGAGATAGGGCTGGTTTTGGCTCCATTGAAAACATTTGTAGATTTTATCTGGAACAGATTTTATTAAAATTGCAACAAACTTTATAAAGCCCAATATATGCTTCATTAAGGGAACATTACCTTACAATTATGATTAATTAGATTAAACTTATGAAAGTGTGTTATTTGTTCAAATCAAAAGGGTGGTGGGGGAGAATGATGGATGATGAAAGAGTGTGATAAATGAAGAAAGCAGCTGAACTAAATTGAATGTGTATTCATCCGTTTTCACTTCATAACTAATGATAAATTGAGCATGTCACATTTAACAATACATGTCTGAGCTTAAGCACAGTCCCAGCTCCTGTAGTCTAATGTCTTTTGTCAGGTAGCTGCATTGAGGGGACGTGATATTTTGTTTGGAGAAACCTACACAGTTCATTATCTATCTGTCCTCACAGCTAAAATCACAAATGAAAGCTCTTACTCTCTCTTGAAATAAAATCAGGGAAGTCTCAATTAGGATAGAGTTGTCTAGGAAGCAGAATCTGACTGTGAAGTGTTAATTCGACTTGAAAAGCAAGTGATGTATTGAAAATTGTGTGTTGTTGACAAGAATACATTTTGGGATAATTGCGAACTTGAACAAGCTTGTGAGGGTCAGAGTCTAACTCACAGGCTCACAGTCACTTGTGCAGCCACTTAAGAAAGGTACTACCCAGCACCAGCTGAAATGTCTGAATTTGGCCCCCCAAAGGCTCAGGAATTTTATGTGGGCAATGCCTGGGTGCTTTGGGATGGCTTTGCAGGCTTCTGAATTTGTGCTGTGTTTTCTTCTGGGATAACTGATTCTTCCTTCTGCCAGTCAAACTAGGAAACAGTCTTTCCAATGGTAATCAGCAGTTCTGCTTCTATTCCTGGCTGTAATAGATGTGAAGCAGCATGAGAGCAACAAGTAAGTACTGTGGAGAGGATCTTAATTTTGTTATCATCAAAACCAAAAAGGAAAGCATTTTGTTCAGGGATCACTAAAAGCTTTGGTTAACATTTCGTAAAAGAAATGTTTTAGCTGACTTTGTTGTTCTGTTCCTGTTCCAAAACTATTTGAACATGTTAGGTGAAATTTGGTGATGATGGATTGAACTGCTGAACTACACCACAGATGAATTTTGGGCATGAGATGGTTAGCATTTCCAGGAATAGTTCAGCTGTGATCCTGCAAATCCTTGTGTACTGTAGAACAAAGAGTGAGAAAAGGTGGTTGTATAGATGTATAGATTTGAGGAGCAATAGGAAGCAACTGCAGAAGAGCTGAATACATGAAATAATATCTGTAGTCTTCCAAAACCGAAATGGAAGAATGTTCGGCATGTCTTAAGAGCGCTGGGCATAAAGAGATGTGCTGTAAACAGGTAAAGATTGAAACTGAGGAGCTAAGCATGGGCATGAATATCACATATAGCAATAGCTAAAGAGTGTAGGGAAAGGCTATTCTCTTTCTCAGGCAATTAGGAGGGGGTTCCTTGTAGCTTGAGCAGAGACTGCTTTTGCTCTCTGTGGTGTTCCCAAAAAGTTGTGTTGTCCCCTGCTTGTGATCAAGTCTCTTGACATGGGAACTGCATGCTGTGCCCCATCCTTTGTCTCCTGCTAGAAGCATCATGTGGAGTTTGAATGACAGTCATATTTTTGAGCGTCTAAGGAGTGAACCAAACTTCATTACTATCAGGTGCTGCCTGTAGACTGGATATTAAAGACTGGATATTAAATAGATCCTGGACAATTAAAGTAGTTTAAGAAAGTGAGATTAATCTTTGCCAGCCTCTCTAAACTTAATTAAACTTAATGATGGAAGAAAAGGTGTTTGCGTGTGCAAAAGTTAAGAAAAAAACAAAGAGTACCAAATAAGGGAAAACAAACTGTAATGTTAAACTTTTTGGTCAGTTTTAATAAAGACATTGTTCTCCCCTAGGCTAACACCAGTGTTTAAAAAGGCGGTAGTGTGGCCTCAGGTGGCTGGACATTTTGTGGTTATGTACCAGACATCACACCTGGATGGGATGAATGTGAAGGAACTTCTGTGAAGTTGTCCCTGCTTTTCCTTTATCTGTTTTCCAGGAATGCTGTAAAATGTTTTAGTTTATTTGACTGAGGAGTGCACTAGAGAAATTCTTGGTGTGTAAAGAAGTAATTTATTTACACTTGTAACCACTGTCTATAAAAACAGAACCTGACTATGTTTAACTATTATCCTTTGGGAAGGCTGTGATAACAGGTAGCATAGAATTGGCTGTAGCAGTCAGGTTTATAGTAGGATTCTGTTTAAATAATGGGCTTTGTAGTGAAATTAATTCTGCAGTTTAATTGTGTAATTACTGGCAACAAAAGTTTAAGGAATGTAATGGATGTCCTGGAAAAGTAGCAGTTTTATTTATCCCTCATTCCATGAAAGCAGTTTGGTGGGGTTTTTCATGTAGCAGACACATAAAGAGCTAAGTTTGCGCTTATCACTAGCTATTATTAGTAATGCTTTTCAAACAATAGTAAATGGCTGCCACAGGAATATTTCTGGCTGTGACTTGATTGATTGAGATGGAGTTTCTGAGAAATGGTCTATGCTATGAAGATATATAAGACCCTAGGAGCTGGAGGTAAGAGAACAACATCTCTATATTGCTGCCTCTGCAAGCCCCTTACCTGCTAGCTATGCTCTGTTTAAGCTGCTGCATTCTCTTGTAGAAAACAGTGAATTTGCTGAGCAAGATGAGAATGTGACTCTTCTGGAGGAAATGCTGAAGACTGTTCAGCCCCCTTGAGGAGATCACTCCTTTGGTGTGCCGTCATCTTGGGTAGATCAGTTGGAGACTACTTGAAATGAGATGGTTCCAAGTACTTTCTGATCTTCAGATTCTCCAAGGCTTTGTGGTGTGAGCTACTATAAAAGAGAGGTATTGGAAGGGACTCTCTTTCATCTTTAAAAAGCTATGTAGGCCACCCTTCCCCCATGACTGTGTGTGTAGAAAGCACAGAGGAGACACGGGTGTAGGAATCATTAAAGTGAAATGTGAGTCATGTTCATTAAAGGCAAGCTAGCAGAATGTCTTATATTAGTGGCTGCATAATGATTAGAGCTTCCTGTAATAATGATGATGGCGATTCTACTATATGAATTGAACATTCATTCTAAGTTAATTCACATCCTTTTAACTAATCCGTTATTTAAAGGAAGAAAAAAAAAAAGCCCTTTTTAGCTCATAATTTGAATAGACTGGTCAGAAGAATACTGACAAAGCAACCCTTCCTCTGCACTGTGGAGATTCAATCACTAATCTGTATCTAAATGTTGTAGTGAAGGCATACTTATATATATTTATTCATAAGTCGTTGCATCTCTGATAAATACTAGACCTTCCTCCCATTGGAGATTATATGTGTGTTCACCAGCAGTATGTTCCTAGTTGAGATGATGGTAAAGAGGTTTATTATGGTGTGAAATTATTTAAAGAGAACTTTGCTTTGTTTTTTGTTATTAAGAGACATGGCAGGGAGATGAATGGTTTACTGTTTGCCTTAAAAACACCTCCATTTTGAGCAGGGAACCATGGTCTACAAATATTTTTCATCAGGAAAAAAGATAAAAAATGGGAAAGAATTATTTATTGTATATAGGACATAAAAAATTAGAACAGCAAGATGAAAAGGAGGGCAAAATGTTTAGTTTAAATACTGAAGGACAACTTTGGTAGTAGCTATGGCTTTGCAGTAGCCTCTCTGCAGGGTGGAAAACCTGTGGTTAAAGCTGTTTAAAGATAGCCTAGGGTTTGAAAAAGCATATAAACTGCCTCAGCAGACTGCAAGATTGATACAGTAAGTTCAATGGTCTTTTGTGCTTGCAGCTTTGGTAATTTTGGACATCTGGACCTATTAGCAACTTGAGGACTTTAGAAGTTGGGTTCACTGATGTCAACTGCTGCATGTTTCCAAATTCACCTAAACAATTCAAGGTCTTTGAGTTAGTAAGGTGGGTTTTCTCATAGTTTTATTCAATACCTCTGCCTTGTAGTCAGAATAGGCATATCAAAGACTGATTTTGGCGTAGTTAGGAATGCCTCAGTGTTTCAGTTGTGAGCGCTGCTTAGAAGTAACAACTGAATTCTTTACTGTGATTTCCCTTCTGATTAAAGGATTACATTTATTAAAATATTCCTTGCATTGCCATACGTTTCAAGATTAAACTAATCAAAATCTCAGCTCTGAACAGTATAAAAACTTGGAGGAATTCCAAATTATGTTAACTGAGCAGTTCAAAGTGAAATTCAGATTAATATAATTTGGTATAAGCCTGGACAATACTTTCTGATGCCTTTGTACATTCAGATTTGTTCGGCTGAGTTCTAGCATTATAACAGTCTTTACAGATTAGCTTGTGCAGAGCTGCAAGCATGTAGGAATTTGTCATAATTTACTCTTTAGGTTGTGCTTCTGTTTCTGAAATTCATTCTAACCTGCAAAGCCCTCAAAGTCAACACTTCTGTTTGAGTAATCACCGGTATCTGCTTTCCTGTAAATAATTCACTTGATGAAGACATATGGTTATTTGAAATGTAAGTCAAATTAGTTTGGAGAATGTTTCCTTTTGAATTCTGGAGGAGAAAATCCACTGAAGGAAGGCCGGCTGCCAATGGGTCTATCTTGGAGGGCCTGGATGGCTCAGGGAGCTGTCCAGCATTGTTTGAGACATGATTTTTTCAATGGTGATTTCTTTGAGTATTTCTTTTATTTTCTTAAGATGAAAGCTTCCTGTTTTCACAGAATCACAGAATGGTTTGGCTTGGAAGGGACCTTGAAGATCATGTAGTTCCAAGCAAATCTTCCCTGCACTCAAAGGTACTCTGGATTAGTAGTACTGGAACCTACCCCAGGTCAGGCTTGGATAATCTTTCAATAAAATAGCAAGTGTTAACTACTTTAGTTAAAATAGGCTGAAAAACTAGCACCTTACTATGTTATGATGCTGCAAATGACATTCTCGCTTCAGGGTTTAACTAATTTGAAATAATCTCTAAATATCTACAATCCCTATAGAAGGGAGGGTTCCCTGCCCCTGGCAGGGGGATTCGAACTGGATGATCTTAAGGTCCTTTCCAACCCTAACCATTCTATAACTCTAATATGGCCTTCTCCTCTTCCATAGTCCTGAGAAAAAAGTCACTTAAAAATTCTTATAGGGTTTTCTTTAGGGTTTGGGAATACACTGCTGATCACAGGAGGGTAATTTGGAGACAGAAGCTATTGAAAGAAAAATAATATTTTTTCCATCTTAAAATAGTTTATGTTCAGCTGCTTTTTAAAACTGGTTTGTCCTCAGACTCTGCCTCTAGTTAGTTCCTCCTGCATAGCATCTGAGACAAGGGATTATTTCTGGTAAGGTACTAATTGACATAGTTTCTGAATGCCTCTTGTAATCATAGCCATTTGCATATGTTTGGACATGGGTCTGGAAGACATGATAAATTGCATCAAAGGTTCAGAGTCTTTAATAGTATTCTCCTGGCAGACTTTTATGAATCTATTGTGAATAGGGGAGTCTAAACTCTGCTAGCAGTGCACTCTTTAGTTTTGAACTTCTTGGTAGGCTTAGCAGTTCTGATTTTATGCCATATTGTCTCTCTTAGAAGTGTTTATGTACTTTCATTGACTTCACTGATGACAATATCCAGAGTTATCATGTACTCTGATATAAATATTGAAGGATGCAGGCTGTTCTAACCCAAAACATATGAAGTAGAATATGTGGCAAGGCATAGTACATCCTACCTGGCGCTTACATGTTGCAGTGGAAGATAGCAGGATGTTAGGAAATGAATCAATAGTCAGGATGATAATGATCAAAAAGAATGTTCATGGGCCATTATTAGTAATCTTCTGGCTTTATTTTTTTTTGCCAACAAATGTAATGTTCTGATGAAGTTGTAGTTTAATTAACCTCAGCTTAACAGTATCCAAATAATTATTCTTTGCAGGAATCAGTCATGCCCTGTCATCTGTCTACAGTGATGTTACCATTGGTCTTGTTTGATGTAATCTTTTTGTGTTGATTGTGGAAATTGCATTTGGCTTTACTATGAAACTCATGAAGAACTCTGCTTTTGAGCAACTGTCAAAAGAGCTTCTTATCCGTCTAGCCTTGAACATTCATGTATTTATATTTATCTCTGCAGGGAACCACTTGGAAAAAAGGGATTTTCTCCTCTTACTTTCCTCCTTCCACTGCCTTTCCCAATGCTCTTCTTTACTTCCACCTCTCTTTCATAACCCCATCTAGATACCTATTAGCTCTCTCTTTCAATAACACTGCTCTGGCTTTCACGAAAGTGCTTTTTAATGTAGGAGATGTACTTCAGCCATAACACCAGGGTCACTTTCTGAGTAACATTTTATGGGATTGATTAAACTTTAACACCATAACTGTTGACTTTATAGGCCAAGGAAGAGACACTGAGTGCTAAACTCTGGATAATTTGTGCTTCACAATTTTTAGAAAATCAGATAGAGTTAGCATTTAATGTATTTGATAAAGCAACCCTCAATTTTTTTCCATTGTTTCCTATTTTAAAAGACCCACAATATTTACCATGAAATAATTTCTTTAACAATAATGAAGTAAAGTTATAGTAAATAATCATATTAAAAAAGAGAGGTGCTTAGCTCTATGGAAAGAATATGAGAAAAGATTTAATTTGCTCTCTCCTTGACTCCGAAAGTGAACACCTCATATTTTTTGGTTTTGCTAGAAAGTGGAGTAATGGGTGCTTTTGCCTGAGAGTTGCCGTTGCAGAAACATATTGTTCCTTCTCACTGCAGATTCTCTCCTTGCAGTGACTTTGGTAGGATAGAAAAAACAGTGGTTTGCTGAATTAACAGAAGACTCTCATCTCTCCTTAAATTGCTTCTTTCAGTGCACAAGGGCGCTGCTGCTTAGAAATTGCTGGATGGCACTGCATCTCACCATGTACCAAGAAGAAAGAGGAGTATGAAGGAGTGCTTGATGGGTGAGTGTGACTGCAGATCTGAGGACAGTTCCCAGGTTGGTTGCAGTCTCGCATGACTTTAAGCAGATAATCTGTATCTCATCACCTCGCCTGTCAAGTATGTAACAGAGTACCTATCTGCCAGGGTTTGCCTTTTCTTTTTTGCCTATGGGTAACTCCTCTGGCTGGACCTGAGACACTGTTCCTAGTCACACTGGTACGTTTACCCAGTGAAAGAGAGGTCCAGTTGCACTGTTTTCTGGAGCCTGATGAGTTAAACCCGGTGCATTATTGACCTCGGATGGGAGGACACAGAGGCTCAGTTTCATCCTGGCTGAGCAACTCAGATGCAGGTTCCCTGGAGAGTCTGGGAACATACCCAACCTGCTAGGCTGTGCTGGAGCTTATGGGACTGGTGCTTCCCTGCACTTTTTTACTCTGTTAGACTGAGTTAGCACGGGGATGTTGGATAATGCTGTGCAGATCTGTATTGTGAGCATGAGCTTCCACTGGGGTTTCTGGGCCTGAGGTAATAAATTATACTTAAAAGCTCTTCACAAATCCTTCAAAGTATTCAGCTTGTGCCATGGTGAAACCCAGGCATCTTCAAGGTGAGAGAGACCTTCCCAGTTGGAAAAGATGGCTTGGTGTGGCCAGTGAGTGCAGTTATGGCCTGGCATCAGCAGATTTCCTGATGAAGTCACAGTAAAATTGCCATTTTAGAAAATCAATAACATGGTTAATTGTCTTGTCCTAACATTTCTTGGGAATGATAATTGTACAGCTTAAAAAAGAGCCAAATTTTAAAAGCCTTGTGGCTCACCATTTGAGTTGAAACATTTTAAAGTTGAAAGCCAAATCATGCTTGCATTGTTAACTTTCAGAAAAAGGTTCACCTACTTGAACACCTCTTGAGACTCAAAGGAGTCATGTAAAGGGGTTCTGTCTGTCCTCTGAATGCACAGGAGACCTGGTCTCCCAGGAAGGCAAATACACTGAGAGCTGCTGGGAAAAGCTGGAGATCATAAGGTGGATTATTGCCTAGGAAGGCTAGTCTCTCCATGAGCCCTTCTTCCGCCTGGGCCATTACCAATAGCACCAAACAACATCTACCTTGTCCTTCTCCAGAGATCGGTGGTAGCGGGAAGGGGATAGCACTGAGTTAAGGGCAGCTGTCAAGAGCTGCTTGAAACAATTAGTTCATCAAAAGCACAATTACATGTTGAGGAGGATTGGATATCTAAGTGCTGTAGAAGAGGTAGCCTCTGGCTCAGGAGATCCCTGAAACATTCATTGCTCAAAGTGGGAAGCCCACCCAAGAGAAAAAATGCTCCCTCTTGATCTTATACAGTTTCCTGGGGAGTCTGTTACTCGTAGCTGTCAGAGATAGGTGCAGTACTGAATGGATCTCGAGTCTATTCTTTGTGCTTGTGGAAACCAATTCTAACCTTATAACTAAACAGTTTAATGTAAGCCTCCAGGCAGCTCTACAGCACACAAAATAAAGGTTGCTTTATTGCTTTATTTTTATTCCCAGAGTTAAGTATATAAAATTTAGCAGACTTTTTTGTTTGTTCAAATTTCTGGGTTGTTTTATTCTGGCCTCTGACTGAAAAAACCAAAAAAAACCCCCCCAAACCCCCAAAGAAATAGAACAATTTGCGCTTTCTTTTTTGCCTTTTTTTTTGTTTGTTTGTTCCTGGTTTTTGTTGTTGTTTTTATTTTGGGTTGTGTTTTTTTTTTTTTTTGATGAGTCATCCACAGTTTGTGAACTTTTTCACTTGGGCATATTCATAAGCCAAACCCCGTATTCTTTGAGATTAAGGAATACAGTCCAAGATCAGACAAAAGTAAAGTCTCTATGGAAAAGCAAAGTGTGTACTTTCTCTGGATTACTGTGCTTTCCCAGCAGGCCCCAAAGGTTGCTATTTCTGAGCATAGGCTGAATTCAGGAAAGTTCAGATTGCTTGTGGAACCTGGGGGGAATCTTGATCAGTGTTCCACGGATGGAATTTCACAAGCTGACTGTAAGTTTGCAGCTGGTGGAGCCTTGACTGCTGGAAATTCACTGTATCAGGTGCCTGCTATCTCTGCTACTTTTTTATCTCTGTCATTCTCCTTCACATGATTTTTTTGTTGTTGTTTATAAATTTGATACTTTGCCATCCCAATTTACCCAGAGCCTTTCCCTCTGCTCTCACTCTCTGGCTTCTTCTCTTAGGGGTTTCTTTTGCCTCCTTAAACTTCATCTTTCTCACCCAGCAAAGGAGTCTAGTAAACATTGGATGTTTTTTCCTTTCCACACTGGTGACTTGATCTGTATTTTCTCCTGAAGTTGAATTTATTTCTTAGATAATTTCTCACTAGCTGTTGCCTTCTTTCTCCAAATCCATGCAGGATTTGTTACTTGCAATTCCCCTTCAGTATTTTGTTTGCTCTTGAGTCTCGTGTCCTTCAGCATACCACTTAAGCTGATGGCTGAAGTCTCAAGAGGGCCTGGCAGGCAGGCAGAAAACACTGTTGGTGGTTTCTGATCTTGCCAACAGGAGTATTTCTTCCAGGTAAGGCCCCGCATAATTCAAGTGATGTCAGTCAGGACCCAGGAGCCAAACCTCTCCTTTCCAATGACTCAACACTGGGATAGACAGAATTTATGCAAACCATCAAAATGATTTTATTTGTTCATATGTTGTGGATAGGTCTTGTAGTGTTGCAAGTCTTTCTTCTCTGTAGTAAGCTGTAAAATGTGTGGGATTCATTAGAGATCAGCTCAAGCTTCCTTCATCCTAGATGTGGGCCTTGAATCATTCCCCCTACTGTGTAGGAAACAGAAGAATAAAGCTAGACCCAAGCATTTTAGGTAACAATTTATCACAAGTCTGCTTGCTCGTCATTGGAGTCACTCACCAGCACTCACCTCCTGGGAACACTGCCTTTCACTTAAAGGAATATAGTTTTTATTTTACACCATAATTAATTGCCTTCTCAGGTAAAGGCACTAGACTGGGAATTTGTCGCTGACTGTGTGTTTAGCATTTTTTTAGAGACTCTCAGAAAAGAGAAAGAGGTATTTTTCTTAGAGCAAGCTGTACTTTCAGAATTGGGTAGCATAATAAAAATCCATCTACCTGCTATGGTTGTTTGGTTGAAATTAGAGCCGTTCCAGACTCACCAGCATGTATTTTGGTATCACTTAACTTTCTGAAGGATTTGAGATCTGACTCCTGGTCCAAGCCTGGACTTTTGTTTTGGGTCCTCATGTCGTAATGAGGTGGATTGTAAGAGAGAAAAACACAAAACACAGAGGATTTGGACCCTAAGGGAATGCTTCTCTCCATAGAAATGTTATGGGGAAGAAAACCTGAGTGGGTAAAGGTACAACTCTAAAATTGATCAGAAAGATCAGTCTGTGGACACGCTGAGGTAAACCTAGTAGGTAAAGATAAAAGTAGCTCCATGTGTGCTCCGAACTGCCTGGAGCCATCTGCTCTAGTGTGCAAGCTCTTTCATCAGTGCTGTGCTTCATCTAGTATCTCACTGACAACGTGCCTTTGTAAACAATCTGTCCTTAAAGGTTAAGATACTAAATTCTGTTTATTTCACCCTAAAATAAATCTGAAGCATTAGTAGCAGCTAAGAAGTATGAATTGGACCCACTGCAGTTCTTCACTGCCTTTGGGCCATGGAGCCTATATGGGCCAGGTCCAATTCCTAAAGGTGCAGATGTGGTCCATTCTTTGTTTTAGTCACTTCTTTACCAAGGAAAAACGACTTTCATCCATGTAAGTTTCCAAATAGTCTGAAGTCCAGAATGTGTTACCTTTGCTCACGTGAATGTCACCTCTGTTCCTAAGCAGTCTTTGTTAGTTCTTGCGAGAGCAAGGTGCTACCTGAATAGCCTGATGCTTGCTACCTACCCTTGCACAGAGCACTTTGAACTCACGCAGCGAGCTTTTGCTCACTTCCCTCCCTCAATCATGCTGCCAAAGCAGCCATTAATTAGCTTTACTCTAGGAGTTAGAATAGAAACTCGCTTGTAAATTATGACCGTTACATTTCCGGCTTAAATTTCCCTACTCCTTTAAGCTAATGTTTTAAAAGACTAACCCTTCCACTCTGGCAAGAGCCATGCCTTGCCTTTATATCCATTTGGCACTCTGTCTCTCTTTCTTTTCTTTTTTTTTCCTTTTTTTTTTTTTTTTAAGTTGAAGAATTGCATTATATCTGTGAAATAAATTTCCTTCTTTAGTTGTTCAATTTTATTCAAGGATTTTTGATTCAGCGTTAAGGGGTTATGAATAAATAAGAGGCAGCAGCCCAGTAATTGGTATATCATTACTCCCTAGTAGCATATTTAATCCTCAGCTTCGCTGCACCACATAACCTTTTCCTTCCTCCTCCTCCTCAATATTGCTTACAAAAAAGAGGGGAAAAAAAAAAGTCAATGTCACTGCAAGCTTCGCAAGTTGCCATTAAAATGAATACTTTTTAATTTCTCTGGATGAGATGGGGCCCTGTGCTCTGGGACAATGCTGATGGATGACATTTTAATGCAGCTGAAATGTTATTTTTACTGAACCAGGGAAAACTATAAATTTTGCTTCATTGCCACGGATGGCTCTATGCATAAAACTATGGTGGCGCCCATTGCCCATGAATAATCACCTCAGCATGGCAGATGTTACTTCGCAGGGAAAGCAATTCTTATGCCGAAGAATTGTGGAAAGATTAATTGTCTACAGCTGTTTCATGGCCCACAGCAATCTTGATACATTTATGATAAGTTTAAGAGCTCACTAGAGGCAGCTCCTATTCCCTGTTGTGAGAGAGGAGCAGGGGGGGAGCTGAATGGCTTTATTTTGACACCTGGATTCATAGAATCTGTCAGCTCCATTACAGCCTTCATAGAAAGCCGGCTGTTGGCAGGTTTGGGATGATTGTGAGTGGGCTAAGATGCAGGAATTATCTAGACATAGATAAAGAAAAGGAGACTGAGAAGAATTATTCAAATTTGTGCAAATGAATTGCTTCCATTTTTCCTCCCTCTGCCAAGTGGAAATTGAACGTAACCCGCTCTGACCTTTCTCTATTAAGTGCTGCAAATTGCAGTAAATGCATAGTTCCGAGTGCCCTAATGAGACAAAGCTGTAGCAATGCCTCATTAATAACGAAAGTTTGACCTTGCTGGTCAGCCCTTCATTCGATATTGAAAAGAAATAGGAAAAAAGAAGAGATGACCTGCTGTAAATTTTGAACAATACCTTTGATTTAGTTTGTATATACTCCCAAGCAGACACTTCACAACCTCTTTTTTTTTTTCTTCCATTTTTACTATACAAGTCAAGAAGAGGTATTTACTTATTTCCTCTGTAAATTCATGAGGACAGTGGTGATTTGTGGCAGGAATGCACACAGGCAGTCTGATGCTTTTTAAAATGTGTTTTTAGTGTCCTTGTATTGATGAAAGAACATCAATACTCTCCATCTATACAGGTTTGTTTTCCTTTTTTCCTCAGTCTGTATCCATTATCACTGTATCTGAGTGCCAGCGTGTATTCATGCATTACTTGAAAAGAGTACTGCAAGGAAATTGTATTCTATCCTTAAATATACAATTGCTGGAGCAGGGAGTGCCTCTGAGAGGGTGATGGGAGATGTTTGCTCCCCAAACTGACAGACAAGCTCTCTTGATTCTGGTTGCTATACTGTCCCAGCTGCGATATAATCTAAAGGGCACAGTACTTCATTCACTGATATATGCCAATAAGCCAGCCTAAACAGCTGTATTAGAAAATCCCAAACCTATGGCATGCATATTAAGGAGGAAAAGTATTGAACAAGAGTAATAATTGAAAAACTTGACAGTCGATAAATAGATCTATATAGGTTGAATGGTTATAAACTGTGATATTTTATGGTCAGTCTTGCTCTTAGAACTCATAATGGGTCTAATATTGCAAATGTTGCAAAAATATATTCCCCTTTTGAATGATTTGTTCATGATGCACCTCCTTTTTTGATACTTAGAGGGTCTAGCTTGATTTTTGTCTTTTATGTTCTTTATTTGTGTTTATATATATATAGTTGTTATTTATTATATGCTAAAATTGTTTTAGTTATAAAATCAATATTTTAATATTTATTTCAGTTATTTAAACAATATTTTATATATATATGTCTGTATTTATGTTCTGTACTTGTTTTTTATGTTCTTTATTTGTGTTGATTATTTCAAATGTTTTAAGTCACACATTCAAGAAATGCAAATAGACAGTAAGTCTTAGATGTTTCTCCGCTTGCTTGTGTTAGCTGTGTTAGATGGCTACAAACAGTAAAATGCATAGGTAAAAAGCTGAAGTCTGCTCAGAAATGGTTAATGAACCAAAATAATGTTACTCAACTTGCTGGATAACTTACAAAGAATAAGTTGACCATCTCTGTTAGATATTCATAGTTCCTTCAGAAACTGAGCTTACTGGGCTAGTCAGTGGTAGGAGATGTTCAGGATGGTGCCTTCAGGAATAATGTAACAAAAGGGAGCTGGATAGAGGCTTTGCAAATCCTGTACTGACCTCCTGCAGTTGTATCCTTTAAATGAGTTTTTGGGAATTTAGCAAAGCATTGAAAACTATGGTCAATTTTGTAAATGGAGCAGTACCTCTCTTGAGGTGAAATATACTGCCACACGGAAAAGAATATTAGTACATGCTTTGCAAGATCAAAACATCAAATATTGAAATGCTTTGTCCACCCAGTTTTGAAAATATTCCCTTTAGGGGCTGAAGGATGTCAGATCCTTGTTAATAGTACTGTTTTCTAGAGAAGAGCATCACAACTGTGCTTGCCATGTTCCTGTCTGGAGCTGCTGCTGATGTCGTGACAGCTCGTGAAGCCGTGTTAATCTTGCAGATGGTGATGAGGATGGGAGGGTGTATTTTCCTGCTTGGTGCGTTAATTGGTAGTATTGCCCAGAGACACAGGTTTTTTTCCAGTTTCCAATGAAACTTCAGAAGAGTTTTGAAAATTCTGGGAGTTCAGGGGTTACCTCAGAGTGGCAGCACTGCAGAATACCACTCAGAAACATCAAATCTGGTCAAATCTGATGGGAAAAACCTGAAGTTTGAAATCCTGCTTTAAGAATCTGCTGATGAGAAAAAGATCCCCCTGATTTTATTTCCTGATTTCAGGAAATGAAATAGATATGTTATAGTTCTTTTATATATACAGAAGCTGTAATCAAGAGAAAAGTTGTGCCTCTTACTGTAAGTGTCCTTAAATGCTTTGCAGCAATACCATTTATTCCACAGATGTCTCTCATATACAGTTGGTGGGCCCTATGTAAACATGCGCAGCTAGAGCCTGAGTCTCAAAGCCCTGGTTCCCAAATGGTACTCTGTGGTCTATGAGGCCATGATAAGTGGTCTGTGACAGGTCTGCAGATCTGTAATCTGGAATAAAGTTTATATCATCACTGATTCCTAAGCAGCAGCACTGGCGGTGGAGAAAATTTGGGGGATAACAGGAATTGTCAGTCTAAAATGTCTGGGAATCTTTGTATTAAAGTGACACCAGCTGTCTGGTGAAGTCCCATAGAGGGATTTCTGTAGAGGAAGCTAGGCAGGTGCAGTATACAGTAAGAGTCTGTGTAATGGAAGGTATAAGCATATGGAATAAGGGCATTTTTAATGGTTGGAATAGTTTTAGGTAATTTTTTTAACATGTTGGCTATTTCTAACTTTGCCATTCCTCTGAGATTTTACTATTACCTACAGTAGAAGGTCAATAGCAAAATGGACACAGATATATGAGAAAAGAATCCTAAACAACAGGCATTAAAAGTATCTGCTTAATAGTTTCATTGTATCAGCATATGCAAAGAGTGTAAGTACTATGTATGTAGCAGTATTCATCCCCAGCTTGTGAAGACTAATATTTTTTTATTTCTTTTAATAAGTTATACCTGAGAACAGATAGGATTTTCTCAATATATTTATAATTCAAAATAATTAGCTGAAATTTTGCGAATGTGTCTTAAAATCAATATTATTTGTACATTGGCTCTGATGTATAATTTTAAACATAAGCCAAGATAAACAGAACAGCTTTCTTTGGGTATGTAAGCCTCACATCTCTGGATGAGTGTAAAGCTTTGAATCAGATTCTCACAGTGAATATTTGTGCTTAAGACTTAAAATGTTAATTTTATATCAATATTTCCAACATGAACTTACCAGGTACTGTTTCTGCAGACATTCCTCCAGAAGCAGTAATTTGTTTGAACACGATGAAAGCGTCTCAAAACAGGTTGCCCACTCAGCTGGAATAATTTTGAATAAAAATTCTGATGTATTTACCTGCAGATTGTATAATACTTGCTTTTCCCTTATAAAGGGTGCTATTTGAGCCTGATTAGTAAGATTAATAAACTGTCATCAAATTCTCTGTTCTTCAAAATCAGGTTTTTAAATGTAGCTCAAAAATTACAAATATTTAGTAAAAGATTAATTATGTAAGAAACCTTTTTGTGGTCTAAAGTGCCTGTAAATAGTACAGACAAGTCTACTTTATAGATAATAGTAAAATACAATAATAGTAAAAAATAGTGAAAATAATTTTTATGCAGAGAAGCAGAAAAAATACAGAAGCAGATAAAATGGTCTTTGGTGGGAGCTGTCACTAAACTAAAATATGACGTGATTTCAACTAGATTTTTTTTCTGCTATAATTAACTTTGTCTTTTGACAACTCCTTCTGAGGCATATATTAATTAAATATGGGATAATGAATAGAGACAACTAGATCACCAGGGTATAAATCAATTGAGGGGTTCTGATGATACCATAAACCACAAGAATGGAGTATGTGCAGTTAATAATAACATCAAAAGACTGTGATTGATTTGGAACTTAGCGATCCTTCCACATTCATTATTATTTTATATAAAGCATAAAAACGAGTGGTGTTTTATGCAAAGACAAGACGATTTTTCTCCCCCGGGTTCTTTGATAATGAAGAAATTGTCATTGTTCACAGTTAAAGAAAAAGGCCATGCTTATTATGTAGAGAGGGATAGCAGAAGAGCCTTTTGTGGTCACAGAGAAGCCTGGGGGCTAAGAACGGTTTTACTGTAATTCTTTATATACCTTCTATGGAGAATGTGGGGCCAAGTTTTGTGGTGTTTAAAATGCTGCTGTTGCTTGCAATCCACTGATGTTTTACCAATTGATTATTTTTAATTAATTTTTTTTTTTTTACCCTCAGGTTATGCCCGTTTACCAGATTCTATTCCATGAAGTCTACGACTTTTTCCCCTGTAAGTAACCTCAGATTTTTATTTTTCCAAAAAATAAAAGCATACACTTAAGTATGCTTAAAATATGTAAGTGGTAATAACCATTATTCATCAATGGTAACATTAAGGCCAAACTAAGATTTTCCCTGTAGTTGTGTCTCTTGCACAGTAAATCTAAATCAAATGTGCTCTCTATGTATGATAGCAGTTGTTTTGGAAAACTGCATGAGAATAAATATGTTTGTGTGTGTATACAAACACATGCACACACACACATATAAGATTGAACTTTTGAAAAATGACATTTGATAAGCACAGTGTGCATCTGGGTTATGCCACACAATCCATGTGCCATGGATTGCGTGTGGCATGGATTGTGTGTGGCATAACCCAGAGGTTTTTCCCCAAAGGGGAATGTGGGATGTTTGGGTTTCTAATTCAGAATGTTCAATGGGAGGAGTCTTCAGGCAAAAAGATGAACTCATGCTCATCTATGCTATGATGCTGTCAGAAGTGCATGTGGAAAGGTTTTCAGCAGATAAATAAGGCATTGGTCAAAGTCTTGTTACTATTTCTTAACAAACCTTGTCAATGTGGTTAGGTATCTCTGGGCTATGCAACACTTTGTAAAACAATGAACAAGAAGATGGCTCTGTAATTGCTTACCTGACACAATGGTGGAATGTGATTTTGACCATTTGATCAGATACAGCATTTCAGAATGAAGAGTCAGGTTTGAATTTGCTGGTTAACCCAGCTATCATCACCAACTACAACTAAAAGCATTAACTTAGACTCTCTACCCTACCGCCCAGCTGCTTTCCCCACGCTGGCCTGCAGAACCTTCTGGCAGCTCTAGCATTCATTCTCTGATGGTAACTTTTGAAGTTATGGATATTGAAAAGAAAGACCCTGTAATCCTGGAGTGGATGTGAGCCCTAGAAATTGTTGGCTTTGCAGTTTGGCACTTGCTGCTCCTCTAAACATTGCTCACTTTGACACTGATGCTGGCACCTGAGAATCTGCGGTGTTTTATGTGCCAGGAGGGTAGAGCCAGAGTGTTGAGGAAAGACTTTGGACACTGGAAGGAAAACTGGTTTGGTGCAGGTATGAGATAATATACCAGCTCCAAACCCTTGTGGCTCAGAGGCCAGGAGGCAGTCACCATGCTCCAGCACAGCCTTTCCTGCACAGGGAGCAGCAGGCTGCTCGAGGAGGTAAACTCCAACACATGTGATAAGATCTGAGAAAGGTGTTTCCAAAGCGGGAAATGCACAGGAAGTAGAGAAAGACTGTCAGACGTTCAACACTGTTTATCCAATATAAAGGGAGGATCAAACACTCCACAGGCATTTTGGTTTATCTTGGCTGCCTTGCACTCTAGCTACATTGTAAAATCAAGTTCATTTATATTTACCTTGCAGTTCTAATTGCGTGCACACATAATCCAACATAACTGGTTGCTTCAGAAGCTTCTCTTTCCATGTAATCTGCTTTGAGTCCCGAATGGAACCTGCAGTTGACTTGGGCTCAAAATCTTTTCGTATCAGCTTAAGCTGGCTTCCAAACACTTGGGCAAACACAGCCAGCAATGATTTAAGAGACATCTATCTATCCATCTAAAATGTAAATTTGCTGCTAAGGGCACTGCGTATAAGTAAATCACATTTTAAACATCAAATCCATTTTGTTTGCTGAGGCTTTGGGCACATTTTAATACTGCAATGCTAGCATTTTAAGTGTATTTTTGTGAGGCCTCTAGAGCGCTGTTGCGGATAGGCATCATATAAATAACATTTATTGTTATTATCATTGTATGTCGTATTCACTCTGTTTTGCTACCATTAATAAACCATTCATGCAATGTTGTTGTAATGTATAATATTAGCAGCAGCCTCCTCTGGGAGACATATAACTGGGTACTTAATATTCTAGCTGTTTCCTGGGCCATCTCTCCACAGGCACAGACGCTACAGTGTGTTCAGAGTTCAATATAAAAAAATGGGCTGGCTGTGCAAAGATCACAGCATCTTACAACATGCCTTGCAGTAACTCACACCGTGGCCATTGCTGTCAAAATTCTGCTACTCTAGATAATAGTAAATTAGTGAAATTGCCTGTAATTTGGGGGATGCAATTTTGCTCATTTTAAATTCATCACTGCTCAAAAAAGGAAAAAGAAAAAGCATTCACTAAATTCATCCCCTTCCTCCTTAGGCCTCCAGGTAAGGCAGTTGCTTTGCAGCGCTTGTGTGGGGCTGCCTAAATTATGGTAAAGACTGGCATTAAGAAAAAGCAAACTATGAAGCCCAGGGTTGTTTGAGTGCTGTATTAATTTGTGCTGATGATTTGAGCCTTATGAATATACTCCTTAATGGCTTGCAAAGAAAAACCCCAGTGACCTTTTCTCTTAATAAACAGTATACAAAACCCATCCATGCTTAAAATTGCACTATTAAAAAACACAAAACCAAATGACATTTTTTGGATAATGGTGATGATGTGAAAATGGAAGAAAAGAGAAAAGTATGTTGATTGTCAAAGCACTGTTGGATTAGCACTGTTGGATTAGCGGGTGGCTTTGCCATCTATGGAGGAAAGATGGTGGAAGTGTCTTCACTGCAGGGCCTCCATACCACATAGCCACCCAAATCAGCTCACAAGGAAGGGCACTGCTGGCCAGGTGGGCCTGGGGCAGGCAAGGGAGGCTGCTGTCAGTGCTTGGCCCCTAAGGCCAATCCTGGCTGCATCCCCTTACCTGGCCAGTCTCCATGGGCTTTCTTCCTCTAGTGTTGTACACCTTTTTTGTGTTGCTGTTTTTCCTCTTGGATCCCGTCTTTTAATAGTCCTGCCTCTGTTTGTGATGTATTCACCTTTCCTATCCCTCTATGGATTTTCTCACAGGTCTTCCTAGGCACCCTGAGTCATGGTGATGAAGCTGGGATGTATCAGAGCTGGCCTGGAGATCATGCCAGGCAGCTGCAGCACCAACAAACATGCAGGTAAGCACACAAGCCTGTGGCTTCATCACCTTTTAGCTCTAGACACATTTTTCTTTCCTTGTTGCCTGTCCCACTTTTACATGTTTCCTGTCTGGGAAATAAAACCTTGTTGACATCAGTCACCAGTAACGCACAAGAAAACCTCCCTGGGAATGATTATTCCATCTCTTTGAAGGTAAACTGTTAACTTTTCTGTCTAATGATGTGATAATTGTCTTAGGCTGTTTTAGGCCATGTAGAAGTCCTCTCAGTGTTGCATAGCCCAGGAGAAATGTTTTCTTGCCTTTTCTGGTGGGAAACTACTTTTCAGGAAAGGCTGACTAGCACGTTTTCAACCTGCACACGGGACAGAAGTGCAGGAGGGTAGGAAGTGTATCCTCCTCAAGGTCTTGTCCAGTGCCCTCTTACACAGACAATGCCACCTGTGGAGGAATCTGAGTAATGGGCACATAGTAAAACCGCCATCTGAGACTGAAAGGATTAAACATGATGAAATGGTGTTGTAAATGGTTTTCTGAAATTACTTCACTGCGAGACTGCTATTGGTAGGCACCTGTCTCTTGAAAACAGGAATAACCAGTGGACCAACCCGTGGTGACCTACCATTTCCTGCCATAGATTGGGCTGAGTGCAGTAATGTCACCTCATGAAGTTTTTGCAGCCAGACAATGATGCCATTTGGACCAGTGGTCAGAAGTGCAGTGAAATTCTTTGGGGTTAATGCTGTGTATATTCCCTAAATGTTCCTGCAAATTTGCAGGGCAGCGAATGCTTAAAAAAACCCCCAGATCAATTAGTTTTAAAAAGAAGAGACTTAAACAAATTAAAATAGAGGACAAAACCTGAATTATATCCAAGATATAGTTAAGTTCCAAAAGCAGTCCCAGATTTCTTCTGAAAGATTATATGAGGGAGGAATGCAGGATTTCAAGGATCATAGACATCACTGCACCAGCTTCTCAAACTGGCAACCATATAATAGACATGATGTCCGGAAAGGCCCAAAAGAACTGTAGTCTCTGGTTGCCTACTGTGTTCCACAGGTACGAAACCAGATTGTATCTCATGATGACAGAGTTCTTTTAAACAGTGTCCTGCTAAAGACTTGGTTCTGAACAAGGCTAGAGGACTAGTACCAGTGTGTTTCACTTGGATTTCTGCAGTTCGGTCACACATTGTTCTTCCTTGATAGCTGTGTGATCAGTTGATGGGAGCTAAAGAGTATTAAAGAGGAACAGAATATGGCAAAGCGTGAGGAAAGGTGATGTGGCCTGAGTGAATCTGTAACTTAGGTGTTCCCGTGTACATAATTGTACTTCATTACACAGGTCAGACCTCCAGCAGTTCAGACATGTATTTTATTGTGAGTAGCACTTTCCCCATTCATGACCACTGCACATATGTAGTGCAGTAAATAAAGATTTATTTTTCCCAGAGAGTCTCTGTGTGTCAGATGTGCCAGCATGGAGACCCTGTGCTAGTGTTATGGGTCAGGTGTATAGCATCACCTTTATCCCAGAGGAAGACAGGAAATGTTACAATATTTGATAAGACTGCTTGAATATCACAAGCAGTCAGGGTGACACTCTCTCCCGCTAAACTAAACATGGGAAGAGGGAGACCGTATATCCCTCTTCAGCATCTGTGCACTGGCTGCTGCATCTTTTTAGGCCCTCACTGACCCAGGCTGTCACTTGTGGAAATCCCAGGGTAGTGTGTAGGCCTCACATTGTTCTTGGTGCTTATTACTTTATTTCAGCCCTTTCTGTTTCAATTTTGGGATTGACATGTGGCTCTGCTGGTGACGTGCAGTGTCATAAATAGACACCCTGCATACAGACAGTTAGTAGTCTGGGAAATCAAGGAGTGAGCTGTTGCCCTTCCACTCCTCCTTGCTTTGCCCTAGGCTGTAAAGCTCAGAGAAAATGGTATGTGTCCTAATAAGTAAAATTATTCACATTTTTCATTATGTGTAGGAATATTATATATAATCTAGTTTTTCTTTTTCTTTTATAATCTTTAAGAAGGAGTATCTGAATGGTAGCATTTCATCAACATTTGTTTTAGAGCTTTACACAAAATGTTTGCGGGGTGAATCTGGCTCCCTGAAAAAATACAGGGCTCTGATGAAACCCCTTCCTGAAAGCCCTTCTACGGACACTGGAGTTTCTGGAACTCTTCACTGGCCTTTTTGGAAGCTGGGAGCTAATTATTCTTTTGGCCTTCACAGCAGCAATAGGAACATGCATTCTCCCAGGAGTGAGGAAAAATGCAGTGTGGTTTGGGCAGCTAGAGGAAGATAGAGGGTGGGGAGTAAAGAATAGTGAAAGCAGCTCATCAAAGTCCTCTCTTGGCTGCTACCTGTTGATAGCGAAGGGAAGATGAATCACCAGCTTAGATCTGTGACAGGTTTCTCCCAGATGAGAAAAAAGGGGCCCAGTAAATGCATGCAGCCTTCTCCCATCATCCCTTTAATAACCTGTAATATTGTAGCAGGATATTTTTGTCACACCGAATCTGATTGATGGTCTTGGCTATAAGACATTACAAGTGTAGAGTAAATTGACCGAACACCTAAACATACAAATTATTAAAAGGAGGGGGGAGTGGGTTTGGGCCTCCTGGGGAAAGCAGGCAGGCTTTAGTTAAGATGATCCCATTTCCAAGTGCAATTTATAGTCTATTGACTTGCAGCAGTGTCTTTTCAGATGTGAGGAAATTGTCATACATTGCAAATGAGAAGCTGTTTTGACATCAGGATCGCAGAGAGTGCCAGGAAGAAATGATATCAATGCCTGGTCTGTTAAGGTTAAATGAAGTTGCATTGTTGCCAAGAGATAGGCATTCATTTCCTTTTCTTCCCTGCCTGTCCCTGTGTACAATTACTGTGATTAGGATGAGTAACAATGTGCTTCTGACACCCATTGTATTGACAGCTCGCCTAGTTTTTTCCACTCAAGTGGCACTAGGCATTACTTAAACACTTGGGTATTTTGACAGGGAAGATCCATGCCTGCCAGTCAAGTGTATCAATGACAAGTCGGCCTTAGCCCCTGGACACGTACTGCTGAATTAAAGCAGTCAAAGCCATTGCTGCTGGAATATGATGAACCTTTTTAGAAACAGGACTCTGGCAGGCCCATAGATGCACTGATGCACTTGGTCCAGTGTCCCTGCCTTCTCCATGTACTGCTGCTGTTCCTGCACTTGTTTTTAAACATGTACATTGTGGTTTTTTGGAGGAAAGCATGACTGCAAAGTAAATTACTATAAAGGGGAAAGTTGCTAAAATGGTTGAGGGCTTTTACACTGGGGTTAGCTTTAATTCAGACTATCCTGGAAAATAGCATCGGTTAGCATGAGTGGGTCAGCCTGAGGGTGAGCAGTCTAATGAAATGGGAAGGTGCCTTGGTCTGTTGATGAGTGTACCCCTATGGCAGTCTTAGTGGCTGTGGTTTACTTCCTGCAAGCTGCATTTTAAGTGCGATAGGACTTGGACCTACTCTTGAGGAAGTAACAGTGGAAAACAGCTGCATTTCATCTGTATGCCACACGGCTCCCGTCATACTGATGGTACACTACTAGTGTAGTGTGTAAGCAAGCCTTAACCGAGCACTGAGGGCTACTTACGTGTCCAGCACTGTATCCCTTTACTAGAAAGGGGCAGTCTTGCATATCTAAATACTGTCCAAGAAACGATAATGTGAGCTCATGTGAGTAGAAGGAAGTATATGTGAGACCAGAAGGCAGCCAGCTGGCTCTTGATGACACTTTGCAAAGGGATCCAACAACTTCCAGGATGATATCACACCTAGCACTTTTCCTTTGGTTTGGCAGGCAGTCTTAAGTTATCTGAATGCCTGGAGAAGGCAGCTGCCCCTGAAAGGGCACCAGGGTGCATACACATATTAGTGCCTTGGGTAGAAGCCCTCTTTGAAGCAACAAATTCTGCAGCCTGAAAATATCAAGTAGGAGAAGAGATAGAGATTTTTCATCAGTGTGACCTAAGTTATGGTGTATATTATAGAGGAAACTTTACGTAAAGTAGATGATCAAATTAAAGGCAGGTGATACACTGCATACTGTATGTGGCATTTATTACATGCATTGGATTGTACACACTAGCTTCCTTTATTGTGTGCCATGAGATCTTTTTCCAAATTACATCTTTCATACATTTCAAAAATTAATAAATACACCAAGGATACCTGACTTTTTTTTTTTATTTTTTTTTTTTATATAATTTTTTTACTGTTAGGAGGCTTTGACAGATTGGGTTCAGTTTACAGAAGAACTTGGGAGGAATAAAAAAATAGCTTTGTGCAGAAGGATTCTGAAAAGTGAAAAAAATATTTGTGCTGAAAGTGAGAAGAGGAAGAACTAACATACATAGAACAGATAAAAGTATCAGCTTTCAGTTTTTACCAGGTCTCATTCCAATGTCTTTGAATATTTCAATAAGTCTTGGGGGCACATCTGGTTGCTTAAGTATTATTATGCTTTCAAAGACCTTTCAGGGCTTTGCAAATGTCCTTGCTTATGTGAATATATGTGTGCGCACACACACAAAGAATTCGACAGGTTAGTCTCAGAGGTACTAAACTAGTACTCTGCAACGCTGCTGGATTTTAATAATCTGCTCCCTGGGGGGGGGGGGGGGGGGGGGGGGGGGGGGGGGGGGGGGGGGGGGGGGGGGGGGGGGGGGGGGGGGGGGGGGGG
>JANHGB010017143.1:0-17057 GCA_026283785.1 Coracopsis vasa
AGAATGAATTCTCATGAGACCTCATTAGTGGCATCTCCACAGGATGGTGGCTCTCTGGCTTAATGTTATTTTTGAGACCTGTCACATAGCCAGACTTTAGCATGTTGAATGTGTGACAGCCTGAGTTTGTGTCACAGTAAGGCCTCAAACACAGGGTTGTCTGGTGATGTCGGAGGCTCTGCAGAAATCAGTCATAGCAGCAATCTTTTCTTACGATTGGCACCAAGTTTATATTCTCTTCCAGCTAATATCAGCTGAACATAATCTATTTTCTGTAGCCTATTCTGATTGATATTATACTGGTCCTCCTTCAGTTATGCACTACTCAATATCAGTCATCTGTTTGTTTGCTGTGGGTTGTTTTTAGCCAACAGACCTGCTTTGTCCTGTTAAATTCTTGTCACAGCTCTGAAGTTTTGGGAGTGGTGTGGGTGCCTGCCACCATGTTTGGACAGGAGTTTTAAGCCATGGTTCGAAGGGCTGTAGTGCTGATTCAAAGGTGGAAGGAGTGTAAAAAGCAGATCTTGATGTTCCTCCAGCATTCCCAGACTTGCAGAAAATCAGAATCAGTACTGGCTTTTTAAAATCTTTTGGATGAAAGTTACCTTGACCTGCTGACTCAAACCATCCCGCTTCAGCAGCTGCTGTGTCCCATTCTCTGGAGTTACTGCTGGGACAGAAAGTGTATAGTCATTGTTCGATAGAGATAATTCACTGCCTTTTGTCCATATGCAGAACCGAAACATTTCAGCATTTCAAGCACTGGGATTACCTATGCTACTTTTCCCAGATAACATCAGACCAAACCCCTGTTTTGCATGAGAAGACTCGTCTGCCTCACATGTACCAGCAGAGACACTGCTGTGATAGGAGACTTTGTCAATAGCAGTGAATTTTACAGAAATGTTTTTGTGTGTTTAGCTAACATGGGGTAAGCAGGGAGCTGACTGCAGGAACTTGGCCTGGAATACAGCTGAATACTCTGACTGTTAAATGTTGGTTTCTGTTTGCTTGATTTTTATTTTCCTTGTAGCAATAGTGACTGGGGCCTGTCTGTCTCCTGGCTGGGAGGTTGACTGTGCATGCCCATGCCATGCCTTCTATTGACTTAGATAGTCCAAATAAACGCAGCATCCCACCCAGAGTGTATTGCATTTCAGCTCTGAATGAAGAGGCTTACATTCATTATTGTCCCCTCATAATGTAGAAGCCCTGAGAGATGTAATTAATATTGATACAGGGTTTTGAGATTCTCCAATAAGACATAACCAAAAAGACATAAAAGATAATTGTGTGGTGGTAAATGAGAATATCATGTGTCATGCTGATATGGATATTGCTATTTTCAGCTTTTGATATTTGATGCCTTATACCATCCAGATGAAAAATAGGCTTTATTTTAATTAGACTGAAGAACTCATTGCCTTGGGGGATTGTGAAGCCCTAAAAACTGGAGGAATTCAAAAGGGAGAGCAAGAGATGGGGCATTTGTACAGTTAGCAATGTCTGGGCCAGTACTGACAAGCAGACCTGGAAAAAGTGTTAAACCTCTTTCCCTAAGGATTTAAGAAAAGGTTTTAACTGTTAGAGTGGGTTTGGTCATGGCAGTCATTAGGGGACTGATAACTTGTAGGCTTCATCTTGTCCACAATCTCAGGAAGGTGTGGGTAGGCTGATGCTGTCAGATACGTGACTCGTCAGTCTGGGCCACAGCCTGCCCAGCCTGTTGCTGCAGCTGAGGACACCTATCCAGTGAAACATGCAAGGTGCCCAGTGCTGGATCAAGATTAAATATTGTATTTTCACATTAAAAACCAAAACAAACACTGCTTTTTAGAGTGCCTCAGCTTCTTCCCATTAGTCTTAATGCACTTGCATAAATAATAAAACAGGAAGGAGCAGAGCTGGAGAAGGCTCAGTCTATAAACATGTCTCTTTGCATTAAGCTTTGTGGCGTAATGGAGGGCACCTCCTGCCATCCGTGCTGTCTCCTTAATCAGGTCATTATCTCCCTCACTTCCAGTGCTGCATCTCCTTCCCTGTCAGTGCTGCTGATAATGGAGCTCCTATTTACCCCGGCTTCTTTCTGGGGGGCAGCTTTGGTTTCAAAGCCAGCACAGTGGCATATTTTGAATAATTTAGTTCTGGGTGGCTTGAACACTGTGAGTAGTTCCCCAGCTGAGACTGGAGCTGATTCCTGTGGGTATTCTGCCAGGAGGCTGATATGGAGAGAGACAGTGGGATGGCTCAGAGTGGTGGGTTGTCCAGGCGGCAGAGGACTGGAAGCTAGCTTAACAGGCTTTGTGAGTGCATCTTAGCTCTATCCTCTCTTAGTGCCTTAGCAAGGACTTGCAGCAAGAAACCCACAGGCAGGGGGAGGATAGGGGAGAGAGTTGCATTAAAAAGTGTATAGAGACAGAAATGTGGATTTAGGTAGGTGGCCAAGTATGACAGATAGGCTTCCCCAGCAAGCTGTGGCTCAGAAATTCCTGGAGTCTCTAAAAGCAGGATTTTCTTGGCCTATCGTGGCTTGGACAAGGGGTCTGAACCTCTGTGGAGTCAAGGAGTTCAGTGTGATGTCCAGCTGTCATGGGCTTTGTAAATTTGCTGTACTTCTATACATGAAACCTTGGCAGAAGGTCAACTCTGTTCATATTGTACCTGTGCTGCTTGGCCTTAAGGCTTTCTAATGGCCCTTTGCCATTTCAGTCCTCATTGAGTCACACTCTGTCAGTGCTACACAGCCCTTGTCTAGAGATCCTGCTTGGGGAGTCAGTGAGGGTATATCCTGTGTTCTTAAATGCAATCTGGCTTTTGAGAGCTGGGTGATGTTTCCAGCCCTCGAGTTCACCTCAGGTCAAAGCAATCCAACATGGACTAAAGTACTGCTGCACTTAATCACTTTATATTGTCCGGGCAGTGGTGGGTAAATTCATTATTTACAGGGGAAGACAGTGTGCATCACCGGAGCCAGCACTAATGGTTTACCATAGGTGTTCAGGCAACTCAGATTAGGTGACATTCAGTGGTGAGGAGCTGGATTTCAAGGTGGAGGATATGCACTTAACTTAACTTTAACTCGCTTTCCTGTCTTCTAGATCAGGGTTTCTCCTCTCACATACTCCTCTCACTGTTGGGAAGAAAGCAGGATCATTAAACTGCTTGGAAGATCATCACCATCAGGCTGTGATGAAACTCCTGTTATAACAGCCCCTGCTTTCTGCTCTCTCATTTGGATTGTAAGGCAGACTTTCTTCCTCTGTTTTGTTATTCCTTTAATCTTCATCAAAGCAGCAAATGCTATATATACTGATGCCACATCATTTTATTAAAAAGCTAAATAAAAAAACAAACACAAAACAAAACCCAAACCCACTCATCATCTTACAGCATGACCGCAGAGACTGAGGAAAGATAGAGAATGAATGGGCTCTGGTAAAAGGTGTGACCATCTTGAGAAGACTTTCAATGCCTGTCTTAAATGTCTTTTCACAGCTTCATCTTGGAATCTGTCAATTCCATGTATTGACTTAGAGGCTCTTGATTTAACTACAGCATGGCCCTTAGAGATGGTCTGGTTGATTCCAAAGCTTGCTGACATCCCTACATTGTGGAGACTGTGCCATCTAATGGTCTGAGTTCAAGTCCAGCAAAGCTCAGAGTGGTTTCTTAAAGCCTTAGAGATTTTTGCATGTACTTGAGTCCCTGTTCCCAGTGGGAAAGGGCTTACACATGAACCAGATACAGGCATACTACTGATAGCTCCTTTCTGGTAGGAAATGAGGCAGGAGTTGTCACTTCTGTACAGCAGGAGGTGAAGCTAAAGCTCAGGGCAATTTATTTCTAGCATCCTTCTCCTGATCTGGATCAGAGCTGGGACAGTGCAAGCAGGCCTGACTGCCAGGCCAGGCTCTTCCAGGAGTGAAGATACCACAGATGATCATAGATGACTGGGATTTCAAGGGACTGATCCATCTCAAAGCCAACTTCCAAATTAGATGAAGTTGCTTGGAGCCTTGCCTGTTGCGAAGACAAGTCATGGCTTGGGTGATGCCAAGAAAAAGCCCCTCAGTGAGGAAACCATGGGTGTTAACAAATTCTCTGTTCCTGCAACATCTGCAATCCTCAAGGCAGCCAAAGGAGCCTCACGTTGTGCCCAGTTCAGCTGCTCTGGTGCCCCAGAGGGCTGTTTGCCATGGAGCAGAGGAGCAGCTGGCTGCACTGTGTGAGATGTCTGTGTTTTCCCAAGACACCCATTGTCTGTCTGCAGCACCAGCCTCCACCCTACTTGCTCACTCAGCTGTGGCTGATGTGTCTTTAATTAAAGAGGAGAAGCAATCTGAAATTTTCTTTTCTCAACCATATTTTCTATTTTCATCAGAGCTTGCAGGCCTCTCCTGCCCTTATTTTTGTCTTGTAGTTTTACTGAGGGGCTTTCAGTTTATGGTGTGTCTGCTCTAAAATAAGAAAGAAATAGGCAAAAATAGCTTGATTTGGAACAGGGAATTAAGATGCTGGGTCAGATGGCTGCTATGGTCATTAGCATATTTACATTTTTGCTGAAGAGCCTAGCTGAGGATCAGGGGAGTTAAGGATGATTGTCATTGAAATGCAGAGGAAACCTTGCATGAAATTGCCGTTAGTGTCCTATTGTCTTGAGGATTGAAGGGGGGCAAACGGCCTTCTTCATCCCTGCACCCCTTGTGTTGGGCTTGTCAGCCCAAGTAGATGGGCAGAGGCAGAAGTAACTGTGCTGCAGGAAGGCACTGTGCTGACTTAGCTGCTGGGAGGCTTTGCCTGGGGAGCTGTAAGGCTCAGCACAGCCACACCGCTGGCTGCCAGTCAGCCTCTGGCCTCATAGTGACACAGAGGTGCTCGGCTGGGCCTGTGGGACAACTGACCCTCAGTGAGCTCACCATGGATAAATACATGAAGCGTCTAGCAAAGGTCAGTTGTCTCTTTTATAACTGATGGACACAAGTGTTTTGAGTGTGCCATTGCATGTTGGTTTTGCCATGTGTGGGAGCACATGTTCTGCAGGACTAGCTCAACCCCTTGATTTTTTATGGCTAGCTGTGATACCAGAAACAAGGTGTGAGGCAGTTGGGGGTGTTGGTGTGGATTTTGAGTGTTGTGGTGACAGATGAGATTTTATATGCTGAAAAGAAATATTTAAACATAAATAAGAGAACTCTCTCACAGCTGGGGTTTAGGGTAAAACATTCCGCTCAGGTTGTAGAAGCAGTGCTCTAGTCCTGCTCTGAGGTGGGCCTTTTTAACTCAGATGTTACTTGTTTGCTGTTCTCTTACTCTTTCATGCTGTTCAGATCCACTGTTTTAATTCAAACCCATTTCTAATTAGTATCTTTAACTTAGTGCCAAACCCCAAATTGTACATGGTAACATGAAAGAGGAAAACAGGTTCCCTGGCCTGCTTACAGTTCAGAAAATACTAGCTACCTTCTGCTACTGCTTTGATTTTGGTGGGACAAGCAGCAAGGCAGTGAGCTGAAGGAGGAATGTTAGTGCCTATTGGTGTGAGAAAGAAGCACCCTTGGAGCAGAGGCTCATTTGTAGACACCAGACAGGCTTCAGCTGTCTGTCCATTTGGAAAGCCAGCAGCAGGTATGGACAGTAGAGTCTTGAATGATGGGATTGTATCAGCTCTAGCAGTGGTGAGTCTGGAGTCAGTGTGTCCTTCTGGGCTGGTTTGAAGCTGATTGTGTAATTTTTGTTCTTGGTTACAAAATGTTTCTTTTTGGAATGCTTTAAAGCAGAACAAAGTCTAGAAAAGTGGTTTGTGATCTCAGCAGCTCTTTTGTGCTTCAGGAGCCTGTGTGCTTCAGCTCTGTCTTTTCTTGCCCTTTGAAGGAGTAAGTAATAGCCACCTTCCCTATGGCTGTGGCCATTGGTCTTTCCTACAAAACAATGAGCACACAACATGGGGAGAATCCTACGCTTCATTCACTGAACCTAGTCCTCAAAGTAGGGAGGCATTTAAGCCTTCAGGAAGCAAATGGATTTGTCCTAGACGAGATAGATTCTAACATCTTAAATGTTAAGATATAGTTAAAGTGGTGCAGTTAAGTAAGATGTTGGTTAGGTCAACTGTTTTCAGGGAAACAAGGGTGAATAGAGCAGTATCTATGGGATTGCAGGTGTTAGATCCATTCACTGAATGACTCATCTCCCAGCTTCTGCAAATTCCCCTTAGAAAGGTCATCTCAGGTATTATGCTAATAATACTTTATTTCCTGGGTATCTGTGCCTCTGGGATTGAGCACTGCAAAACTTCAAATCAGGCTGGCTTGGGAGTCCCATCAAGAGCCAAAAATGCATCAGAGTTGAATCTGAATTCAGAAGTTCTGATTTTTGGGTTGGTTTTAGAATGTGATCTGTTAACTCTAGAGTGGGCTGGAGTAGGGGAGTTAAACTTATCCAGGGATTAATATTAAGCCCATGTTTAACAGCAAAGAGCTGATGAAATCCACCTTTGGCTCGAAGTGCCAGCTGTCAGGAAGGTACATCCAGGCCACCTTTCAAGGACAGAACAACTCTCGGCAGAGGGTGGGGGAGAGTGCCCAGCTCTGATTGCACACAGGTCACTTGGTTTATCTTGTTTTGTGTAATCCAATTGCCCCAGCAGCTTCTTCACTGAGGGGCTGTTGCTTGGACAGAACAGCAGAACAGCTCTGCTCCAGCCAGGGACTGTGACCTCTTCTCCTCAGCTTAGGCTCAACAAAGCAGCAAGTGATAGCAGGGTCCCCAGGAGCAGCAGGACAAAGGTGCTTGGGCTGGAAGAGGACAGAGCCAGATCCTCTCACATGGGCACTGCATCCTTGAAACAAGCTGCCCGTGCCTGAGGCTGATCTGTTTAATAGCAGAGCAGTGCCAGCCCTGCTGCTGGCAGGCTGCAGCCTCTGCCACATCCCCATTCTCACCTCCTCCCTTGCCAAAGCAGCCTTTACTCTGCCGCGTCTGATCCGAGGCCCGGCGCCTGTTCAGCTTTTGTTCTCCATTAGGATAGAATGAGGACTGTCAGGACCTCTTTGGCTCTGCCAAGGCCTTTTATGTCCCAAATGTTTCTATGAAAGGACTCCCTCCTGACCACCCTGTCCCCTGACAGCCATTCAAACCAGCCAACAAGCTTGATATCATTATCTACAAAAGGAGGCCTGTGAGCACCAGCGTCCTCACAGCCAAGTTTGGGAAATCAAAGGCAAATCTCCCAGCAACAGAGAGCTGGCAGAGATCAGACTGCACCACATTCAGTGCGGGCTGGTCTGGCAGCTTCCTCTGCTGGTTTTCAAAGCACAAAAGCAACGTGCTCGGCCTGGTGCCAGCACTGGCTTGGCTGAGTCTAGGGCTGAGCCCGCCTCTGAGCTGGCAGCCCCTCACAGAGTGCCCTGGGGAGCTCAGTGGGGGACAGAGGCTGCAGGAAGCAGTTGTGAGTTAGAGCAGCCTTGCAAAGCTATCTCCTTTTGGTCAGTGGTATTTTTAGATTAACCACTTAGTCTGAGGGGAAAATGGTGGTGTTATTGGTCAGAGTGGGATTCACTCCAAATCTCACCTGGGACTTTCCTGTTAATGACTCTGGTTTATGTTCTGAAAATGGCATGTTGCTGCCTTGCCACTTCTGGTTTGAAGTGATGTTCATCTGGTTTGTTCCCTGTTCAAAGACTTTCTTTCCAATCCATCTTAAGATAGAGAGCTCTTCAGCAGTGAAGGCACGTAACAATTTGAAAGCACCTGGAAAGGTGACTGAAAGAAACACTGAGCACAAAAAGGGCTTGAGGAGGGATGGCGTATTCCTCTGTTGCAATTGTGTTAGGAAATACAGGAGTAAAACTGCTTTCAGCACATATTGTCTCACAGACTGCATCTCTGGTTTGCTTGATAGCCCAGGTAGGGATATGAAAAACAGCCAAGAGAAATGATGATGCAGAGGGAAGGAAGTTGAAGGGAGCTGACTTAGCTGAAGCTTGGTTGGAGACGGAATGATGGTATGGATGATGGTGGCTGGTTCACCCCCTCTCTGCAACAGGATGCTTTGGGCAGTGACAGGAAGCTGAAGATGGGATTATTACAGGGGAATATGTCAACAAAACCTAGAGCAGCCCCTGGCTCCCTGTGTGTCTGCAGCAGGTGATGAATGCATAGGAGGGCAGAGTTGTGTGTAATGTGGAATAGTTAATTCTGGCATTTTCCCCTCCTATCCCAGTTTGATCCTGACAACACTGGCTACATCAGCACTGAGAAGTTCCGCTCCCTTCTCCAGAGGCACGGCTCGGAGCTGGACCCCCACAAGCTGGAGGTCCTGCTGGCCCTGGCAGACAGCAACTCTGAGGGGAGGATCTGCTACCAGGACTTCGTCAACCTGGTGAGTGTTCTGGCTGGCAGAGCCTGTCAGTCCTTGGTTCTGCTTAAAGCATTGGCTGTTGAGGGACAGTCTCCTTCCTTCTCTCTCTCCCTTTCTTCCTCTATTGGCACTGGTGTTTGCTGTGTCCCTGCATCACTCTCTGTATGGGTTTGCTGAAGCATTCAGTGGTGACTGAGCTCTCAAGCCAAGAGTCAAGTTGCTGCCGAGTTTTCCAGGGAAACAAGTTTGCATGGGAAGAAACGGTGGGAGTTGTTTGAAGACCAGCATGAAGCAATGGCTTCTGCTAGTTTAGAGGCTTTTGCTGTCAATATCAGTTCATAGCTGTCATAAGGAGCCATTTGTTTGCAAGCAGATGTCTGTCAGTCTGGATGTCTCCTGTGTTATCTAGAGATTTCACCACTTCCAGACAAAAATATATAGATAACTTTGTGTTGACTTGCTGGGTGGAGTCACATTGCACTGCTGTAGGCATCAACAGCAACAGGAATAGTGTTTCTGGGTCATGTTCATTTTATCCCAGGTGAGATGTCTCAGACTGCTTGAGTCATGAGCTGATGCCTCTATCTCTGCTAATGAGTCAATTAGTGAAAGGATCTCTCTGTTTCTTGTCAAGGCAGTTTGGCGAGTCAACACAGATGTAGGCATGTATTGTTAGATGCTCAGGGTGGCCTAGAAATGTTGTTTGCAAGACAGGTATCTTGAACAGCGGACATTCCAGGGTCTTTGCCCTGTTTTTGCTCTGCCATTCCACACCTGAATCCCAGCAGGTTTAGTGCAGCAGTAAGAGAAACCTGGGTGACAAAGTCAGGGAGCAACTGAAGTCAGTGACATCTTAAAGGTTTCACTGGAAAGCTGGATGTGTTCTTGATGCAGAGTGTAATTACTTGCATCTCTGTGTTCTTATAGTCAACATGGGGATCCTTCCATTTATCATGGTCACTCACACGTGGTTTTGGGTTAGAAAGAAAGTGTCTTCTATATGTCCTGTCTTCACATGAATCAGAAAAGTGTGATGATAACAGGGCACTGCTATCAAGGATTCAGGTCACAACCTCTCTTAGGCCATGGGCAATGTGAAGGTGAAATTACTGTGATGCAGTGACACATCTGCTGTATCTAATCAAGCTGTCTTGTTAGTCCCTTGCATGTGTTTAGGTACACAGCAAAACAGATGTAGCCACTATTAAGCAGATCACAACTACTGTGAGGTTTCCCTCAGCTTCAGCTTAATAAACAGTGTGGTCAAGGTATTTATAGTAACAGCTGCTTGTTCTACAGTTTGGTATATTCAAAGTACCATGCCAGCATTCACTAATTGAGCTGCACAACACTTAGCTAGCAGGAAGAGGTATCATCTAATTTCTTTTACAGAAATGATGGCCTAGGGCCAGCCAACGTGTTGGCAACAGGCTCAGGAACAGACCTGGGCTTTTTCCTCTCCTCTTTCCTTGCTCCATGAGCTGCGGAGCAGCACAAGCTGCAGAGAGGCAGGTGGGAGGTGGAAGGTTTGGGCATCCTCTTCCTTTGGGGAATAGGGGATTGTGCCAGCTCACACCCACCTGATATGATTTCTGCAAAATGGCAAATTTCCTTCACTACTACTGAATGACTCCTGTAAAGAAGCCATTGATTTTTCTGTTCCTCTATCCTCATCTGCATATTTTTGCACTTTCTAATCAATAGGCAATGCAAATGCCAGAACATTAAACTACTTACAAGTGGCATCTCCTGATTCCTCCTCTACTTGCTATTGATTTCCAACATCCAAACTTTATAGGGCTCCTTCTCTTTTCCCTAGTTTCCTGCTCCCAAACCTGCCTTTTGAACTTCCTGATGGAAAGAAACAGAACAGTTGGCACAGAATCACTGTGAAATTAGTGATTTCCTTCACTTTATAGCTGTCTGTCCTGAAGCTATGTGTGGTGATGTTGAAGCGCATGCTTGTGGTTGAGGGTCATCAGCCATCTTTGCTTTTTGCTCAGGTTAAATTGTCTGTTTCAGTAGCTTAGCAAAAATTGATCTGCTCCCAAAAAATGATGGTGCTGGGTGTGGGAAAGGGAAAGGCTGATGTTTTGTGGAATCCACAGGGGTTTTATAAGCATGGCTCCTTGTGTGTGTTCTCCGTCAATATTCATGAACAAGTACTCTGACATGATCAGAGAATCTCATGGCCTCCCAAATGTGTTTAGGGTACCAAAACTTTGAGTAAGAGGTAAAATGGCATTAATAAAGCTCTGGCCACTGGAGAGGCCTCGAAGCAGGAGTGGGATTGGGTATCAAAAGATGCATTACAGTGCAGTTCTAATGCAAAGAACAGAGCAGAGGTGTGAAAGGAAACAGACTCCTCTCTGTGTCTCACAAGCAGCTCTTTTGGTTTCTTTCCAAGCACGGGGATGTAAGGAGCTGGTGAGCTGTCTGCTCAAGCTACTACGAAACAAATTAACTCTATCCCAGCTAAAACCAGTACAAGCATGCTCAGACTTGCAGAACCCAGCCCAAAATAGGAGTTTAACCACTGCGCATCAGGAGAAGTCTGTCTTCAATGGTCAGCACCTGAGATACTCTGTTCTCTCTGGGTTTTTCTCACAGCTTTGCTAATGTTGATAAAAATTGAGCAGGGAGGGTCTGCTCTTTTTTCAGCCTTGTAGAACCCTTGATTTTTGCTGGGCTCCCTGGAGCTGTGACAGAATGGGATGCTGTTTCTTCTGCAGGGTGCTTGGCTACTTATTAGAGAGTCTGATGTTGAGAGATGCTATTTGAGACCACAGAAGCAGCTGTAACTCTATGAAATTATTATTTCCAGAAGGCACTACAGGCCACAAACTGCACAGAGCAATAGTGTTAACACTTTGTTTCCTCCACGTTACAGCATGTCCCAGAGAAGGCAGTAAAAAAATGCTCACACCCATGTACTCAAACAGCATCAGGACCACCAAGAGCACTCTCTGCTCTCTCAGACACTGTGATCTTCTAACTAAACTAAAGGACTGCTTTATCCTCTAATGTCAAAAGTATGTTATAAACTTCTGGATGCACCAGAAATATAATTCTAGGAATTCTTACCTCAATAAGGAGACCTACACAAAACATATGCCTGTTCTCAGCAAAGCAACTGAAATTCCTGGAATGGAAAATTTTACAGGATGAGAATAGATCCTAGAAGTCTTTCAGTAAATAATTTAAGTAATGAATAAACTCAGGGAATCTGAAGACTCCTGATGTGATCTGCAAACAGAAAGGGCTGAAAAAAAATCAGATATGTATGAGATTCCTTGCATGCAGTTGTAAAACACAATGCTGCAATCATATTCATTTCTGTTTGTACGCTGGAGCTTGTAGTAATGGCAGAAAGCAGTTTCAGATGCTTATCCTGCATCTGAGACAGTGCAGAATAATAAGTGTTTCCTGTACAAGTGGAGACATCTTGTGCATGTCTGTTGTCTGGTTGCTCTTCTGAGTGTGAAGAGACATGCTAAAAATGCACAGTGGAAATTCTGGCTCTGAACAGCATAGGCCACAGGAGGAGATAATGAACAAAGATGTTTAACTAACTTTGCTGCTTTTAGAGAGATGATGAGCCAGGAGGTGATATAGCCAAGATGTTATTTGCTGGGATCCTTGCTGAACAGCACTTGCTGCTGGCAGTCCTGAACTGTTTCACTTGATATCCTGTGAACTATAACAGAACTAAAGAGCAGACCAGTGATTCCCTGGAAAAGCTCAGTTACCTATTCTCTGGCTAAACATTCATTGTATTCTCTGCCTGAGAATGTGCATTATTGCTTTGGACAAGCTGGATCATGGCTCTATTCCCTCCTCACCCTCTTGATGTGTTGCTCTTCAGACAATGTGAGTAGAAGTGAAAGGGTGCAATGGGGCTTCTAAGATGTTACTGTGCTTAATGGAGGGGCAATATGGAGCCAGTTCAGCTGTGGTGAGAGCTTATACTCTCTTGCTGTGAAAATCAGGTAGGGAACTTGCTTTGGACAAGGAAAAGTTTTACAGTACCTTGTGTTTAATAAAGCAGCTTTTGCTCGAAAAGTAAATCACAGCTTATTCTGAGACTAAAGCAAAATCCATTCCATCTTAAGACACTCTTCAACACTGCATGGCCGGAGGCCAGTTTTTCTTATTAGCCACTTCAATGATAGAAGCAAGGCTTGGTTCTGTCCCTTGCGAGGACATTGCGTTTGCCTGTAGATATTTCATGGGCATTCTTTCTGCTTTGAAAGGTAACTCTTGCCAGTGTTTGCAATGGTAACATTTCCACTTGGAATACTGCCTCCAGCCTGACTTGAACTGAAATGAGGGGAGCAATGAAGCAAGAGCTGCAACTACGGAGTGAGAACTTTTTAAAAGAGAAAATGTTGAGTTTTATCTTTTGGCTTTGTGAGTGTGTATGTGACTGCACCAGGAGGGCTTTGTTCTCTTCATGGAGGTGAGCTTTAAGAAGTTACATACTGTATTCTTGGAGGGGAGGGAGTCCTTTAAACCATGGTTTGCTTAATATTTTTTTAATGGTACTTAGAGATACTTGGTAGCACAGCCATAAAGTAGCTATAAATCCCACTTGCATGTCCTTTACTGCACCAGCTGACAGCCTGCGCAGAACTCTGAGATGAACAAGGCTTTGCAGAAACTGGATATAATTCCTTATTACCTGAGCCACTGGAAAGATAAGCAATAAAGCTGAAATCTCCAATCCTTGAAATCCCCAGGCAAGACAAAAGTTTGCCCAAATGAATATCTCCTCTTGCTGCTAAATCCTTCTTCACTTTCTAGTGTTTTATGTTCAAAGGCTATTCCAGAATAACCCAGAACCTCAGTTCTAGTAGTTTTGTCTGATGGTTGTAGTTTTGTTCTCACTGTTGCTAATCTGGAAAGGTCTTTGCAGGCAAAGCTGCAGGTTTTATAGCTCTCTTTCTTCCCCTATGTGCTTCCAATTAGCTGTGCTGTTGAACCAGGGCAGATCCTCCGCCAAACGTCAAGGCGACTCCCATCTACAGTCCTCTGGGATGTCCTTCAGTTTCCAGTAGGACACCCCTTTAAGTGTTTCCTCTGTCCATGATTGACTGTCTTGGCTGAAAGTGAAACTTGTGTCCCGAGCTCTCTTCCTGGCCTTTATTCAGAGGTATAATAATAAATATTTAATTTAAAAGGGCTTGGAAAACTCTTACTGCAGTATTTGATCTAATATTATCCTACTGTAAGTAAGAAGGAGGTTTTCTCAATAGAAGGAGTGGCCTTTTGATCGAGTCCTTATCCATCTCTTGCCTCTCAGTGCGTTAAAGTGTATTGAGGTGCAAAGTTGTTACTCCAGGGAGCATTTGCAGGAGCTGCATACCTCTCCTGATAAATGCACCTCACACTGCCTTCATGTTGTTCTTCTTCTCATTTTGAAGGAAAGTGGTGATTTTTGATGTTCCAAGAGCTGTATGTATCTCTTGAGGGGGGAAAAAATAGCTGTCAGAGGGCCAGGTGAGTGTCTTGGAATTTGATAACTGGGATGCAAGAGCTGATTTTTGGAGTGTGTTCAGCTAACTCATTGATTTGAGTCCATTAGATACTGCCTACGCGTAGCAGCAGAAGAAGGAACTTTCTTCCGAGTGAATTAGTCTGGCAAATAATCTTCATGCCACTTAAAAGGGAGCTTGGCATAGAAATTCCCATCCTTAACCATGATTCCTCAGCTGTGTTCAGTCAAGTACAGTTGAAACTTGAGAAGCATGATGTCAACTGAAATGGTTATTTTAATTGTGTGTGTATCTAAAATACACACAAGTTGGAAATATGATTAAGGTATTTAAAACAATGCTTCAGAAGATTAAATCTGGATTAATTTCAATTGCAGAATCCTTCTCAGCACCAATGGAAAGTAGAATGTGTGTTGAGGGGTTTGAAGTTTCAAGCTTACTGTGTTTTGACACGTTATTTGAACCACAATGTTAATCTTGTCCTGCAAGCAGCGTTCTTGCAACTAACCTTGAAACCTGACTGTATTTTACCTTTTCTAATGGAAGAGCTGGAACATCAAAGCCTAGCACATGCAACAGAGGAGTCCAGACAAAACCTTGAGCAGGGAAAACCCCAGCTAGCAACCATCATAATTCATTTGGTCTCTCCTGCCTCTAACTTTTCTTCAATCCCCAGAGTAAACCACTGCTTGGTCAGAACAAAACAGGATGTTGGTGTTTGCTTTTTGTTTTCCCATTTGGTGCTGTTTGGGAAAGTGCCACCAGGTTGGCTCAGAGGATGTGAACATCTGTTGCAGATGAACTCGATGCTGAGTTATGCATGTTGTGAGGAGCTGTCTTTACCCACATTAGCATTTTGTAGAAGTGGGGAGTGAGGGAAGGAAATTAATGTGAATCTTGAAAGCAAAATTGATTGGAGAGGCTGCATTTGTAAGTAAAGTGGGTTATAAAACTGGAGCTGACAGAGGCTTTTAAAAAGCTTGTGCTAACTTCTGATTTAGTGTTCAGTGTCTTGGAGGATCAGAGCTGGAGAGCTGAATGTATTGCCTGTCACAGTGTTGTATATGTTTAAAAATAGCCATAGAGCAGCCTCAAAGATGCCAGTATGTAATGGGCAGAAATCCATGTTTTCCAAAACCTCCTAAGTGAGGCTGAATAAAAACCATAAAAAGGGTTATGTGCCCCACACAGGCCATGAAACTGGAGATGCGGAAATGCTACATGACTTATTTGGCCATTGATTATCTGAGGCAGCAACAGTAGTACAGATGGCCAAGAAACACAGAGAAATGGGCTTGCCAGTGGGAATGGACAGCTTCCATTGCAAGTTGCAGATTATCTGACACTAGTTCTATAGTGGCATCTATGCTGAACAAAGGCAGCGTTTTGTACTTCACCAAAGTCTGGCACAGTCCCACTAGATGGTAAGGACTCTTGTCCTAAGGTTTGACATTTTCAATGTTGAAGACAGGTTCAAATAATCTAAATAGGAAAAACTTTTCCTTTCTGGCAGATGTATCAAACCCATCCTCAGAGCAGAGCTGTAGCACTAAGCCTTGTTTTGTTTTGGTGTGGTAATACCAAAGGGCAGAGGTGGCAGTACATGGTTACCAGTCATGTCAGCTTGGCTGTTTTACAAGGGAAATTTCTTTCTCTCTGCATAATAACTTTTGAAGGCACGAAGGACTAAGGGAATGTGTTATTCCCCAATGCTGCCTTGGCTCTCCACATACTGTTTGCTGTACCCATCTGCATGAAATTTTAATATCATGCTCAATAAAGAAGTCCCAGATGAACTGCATGAAGAGAAATGGGATGGACTGCCCTGAGCTTCTGGTGCTGCAATAATGTGCAGGCCAACAATGGGCCCAGTGTTCTTTCAGCTGATGATTAAATACTTGACTCATAAATGCCAATATTATGGAATTCTGAAATCCAGTCATTCAAACTATGACCATACGTGAGAGAGTCTGTTTGGGAAGATTTGAGTCTTCCAAAGTCAGTCTGAGGAGCAAAATAGTGTTCTCATCAAGAGCTGGTGACAGCAGCAGTAGTGACTTAATCCTCCATCTCTCTTCACGCACGTTACCTCCTTTCTCAGCCTGTCTTCATACAGGAGGTGCTCCAGCCCTTGATCATCCTTGTGGTCTCCTCTGGACTTGCTCCAACAGTTCCATGTCCTTCTTATGTTGAGGACACCAGAACCTCACACAGTGCTCCAAGTGAGGTCTCACAAGAGCAGAGGGGCAGGATCATCTCTTTTGACCTGCTGGTCATGCTCTTTTTAATGCAGCCCAGGATACAGTTGGCTTTCTGGGCTACGAGTACACACTGAAGCTGGCTCATGTTCAGTTTCTCATCAACCAGGTTCCCCCGGTCCTTCCCTTCAGGGCTATCTGGATATCTCCAGATGTTCTGTAAGACTGGAGCAGTTCACAACCTGCTGCATTTAACTTGCAGGCAGTTTTCTTATTGCCTCTTTGCTAAAGAGCTGATGAATTTGGATATCCAGTAGACCCTCTATCCTGGGACAGGATTCCAGCCTCCAGAAGCTGACTTGAGAAAACTGGAAGAAAGATTTTTGTGGACAGATGGTTTTTTCCATCTCTACCTTTTCTGCTTCTTTTGCCAGAAGTTTTCTTTTACAAATGTTTTATGAATGAGCAAAGGAAACAGAGAGCAAAGGAGAAATACCAAGTAAGGAGAGAGCTTTTAGGGTGAGCCTTTTTACTCACTAAAACAACTAAAAAAGATCAACACCAGATTTTTCCCCAGTGTTAAAAAACTGGAAATAGATCAGTTGGTGTCAGTGTTGCTCACGTTGGTGAATTTCTGCATTGGAGGGACAGGCTGCAAAGGGAAGGCTGAGGAAGGATGGGCAGCTGCTGGGAGAATGGGCCACAGTGCTGTCACCCCGGATGCCCCTTTGCCTTCCTCCAGTGATTAACAGGAGGTGGCTCCCTGCAGTGATTACTGTGTTTTAAGCAGCTTGGTCCAGCTTGGAGCAATTACCCTGCTGATGGGCACTGAGAGCACAAGCTCTGGGCTTTGCTGGCTTTGGGATATTGGCCGAAATCAGTGTGATCCAAGCCAACTGGAAGGCAGTGCTGTTGGACGTCATCTCCATGATCAGGGTTTTCACAGTGAAGACATATTACTTATGTTCAATGTCACAAAAACACCAGCCCAATTTTTCCTTAGTA
>JANHGB010017143.1:17344-42597 GCA_026283785.1 Coracopsis vasa
GACAGCTCATTCTATGCATGTAAGATGGTAATGCACATACACATCAGCTGTATCCTCCACAGCCTGCATCATCCCAAAACCTGCCCCCTCTGAGGATAACTGTTTTAAAAGAAGAAATCCTTCCCTGTTGCAAGTTTACAGCAGGTAAGACAGCCTGTGCACCAGTTTAGTTTGTTGCTGTTGCCCATGCAGCTTTGTTTTACCCAAAGGGATAATTTTCTTTGCCCAGAGCTAATTCCTGCCAACAAGGGTTAGATGCTGTGATTGTACCTGCTGCTACATTCAATAAATTTTCTGCCCCAAGAGATGACAAGTGCAGGGAAGTGTTGTAGAGCAGGGGGAGCTGAGGGAAGGAGGATACAGAAATGTGGATCATGATAACTGATGGTGAAGATAGCAGATGGAAGATTGGAGAATGGGCTAGAGAGCTCAGCCAGGTGCATCAGCAGCTTCCTCTCTGCCCTGACTTCATTTATTGGCATCTTAATAGCAGACTCTGGTACTTGTTTTGCTTGCACCCCATGTAGGTCACCCTGTGACCACCCTGAGATGTGGTTCCTAAAGCACCAGCCAAGTGGTGGTTCTCCTGTCTGCCTGGATCTGGCAGTAATCTCCCCAGATGGTTGTGCCAGGCCTTGCTTTGTCCTCATGGTTTCTTCCTTCTCTTTTTACCCAGATGAGCAACAAAAGGTCGAACAGCTTCCGGCAAGCCATCCTGCAGGGGAACCGGAGGCTGTGCAGCAAGGCGCTGCTGGAGGAGATGGGGCTGAGCCTTTCTCAGAGGCTCATCCGGCACGTTGCATATGAAACCTTGCCCCGAGAGATAGACCGCAAGTGGTACTATGACAGCTACACCTGCTGCCCTCCACCCTGGTTCATGATAACCATCACTATTGTAGAGGCAAGTACCTTCATGCCATCTCTCTGGAAAACCACCTCATACTGCCAAAGGCTTTGCTGGGGCATGAACAAGGACTGGACTGGGACTAATTTGGACTCAGACAAGGAGAGGCACAAAGCTGATGGCCATTTTGGCTTATCTGTGTATGAGTGTGAGTGGAGACTGTGATCCTGTGTGTCTCCAGGGATGGTTATTAGTCACTGAAATGATTTGTATATGAAACTACAGAATTTGGGAAACTATAACAAAACTTTTTGAGGAGTGAAAATCTGGACAGTTCTAGGGAAACTGGTAATATAAGTAATGGAATTAGAAGAAAAATTCCTATATGGTTACCTCTGTTCTGTGAATGGAGAGAAAAAGGAGAGAAGGAAAGCTGGGTTAAATATTCTGACCTACTCATCTGTTGCCAAAATAAGACCTTTGCACAGTTGCTGAGTAATGCACTCAAGCACAGAGAAGGGTATAATATGGCACTGATCAGAAGGATGCCGAGTTCTTCTGACTTAGTGGCTGGTGTGTTACAGAAAGTTGCATATAGAGTTATACCAATGTGTTGCAGATTCCTCAAACGGGGAACTTCCCTGCTGTGCGAAGCTGTCAAGTGGGAGAAAAATATTGTACATTTGACTTTTTTCTCCATGGTTTCGAGCTACAAAGTGGTGCTTTTCAGTGAGAGAAGGCATTTGCTAACTCAGGAATCTCCCTGATTTTCTAGGTTGCCTTTTTTCTTTACAATGGAGTGGTATTAGACAGATTTGTGCTACAAGTCAGCCATCCCTTATACCTGAAGAATGCATTACTTTACCATCCTCAACTCCGTGCTCAGGCTTGGAGGTACCTAACCTACATATTCATGCATGCAGGGTGAGTACTTACGAACTGCAGAGATTCCCCACAGCTCAGGTTCACCAGAGAGAGGGAGGAGAAAACAACAGAATCAGCTCAGAAATAAATGTTTTAAAATCAATTCTGAATTGTGTATAAAAGTCTAAAGCTCTTCTGGAGTATTGGGCAATGAGGGGCGAACCTTCACAGCTTTCTGAAGGGAGGAGGCAGCATAAGGAACTTAACAGATGCTGCTCTTCTCCCCAGCAGTGCTGGGACCACACCTTCCTCTTACTGTGCACTTTCCAGTGTGTGCTTCCTAAAACTCACCATGTCGAAGCCCAGTGTCCCTCCAGGAAAGCTGTGCAAGTGGTAGAACAAATCTACAAAGATGTTGGACTGGTATTTACACCTACATGGTGTATTGTTGCTAGGCTTCCTAGTTGAGGTTGGAAAAGTCAATTAAACTCCCTGTGCCTCTGGTATGTCATCACTTAGTGATGTTGTCCCTTCTGTAGGGACTGAGATAATGCCTAGAAGCCTGAGTCAAGACTGAACTCCCATTTTGTACACACTGTACCAACACCAGTGTTCCTGAAGAGTTGCCAGTCTCGACTGACCCGATGGACAAAGAATGGTCCATCTAATGCAAAATGAAGGTGCACAGTAAAATTAATCCTCCTTCTTTCCATGGGAGGTATGTAGCTTACTTGGGAAGAGAATACAAGGCATAGGGATTCTAACTGTGCTTCTCAACTGTGCTAGTCCTCCCAAGAGTCAGAGACTTAATTGTGTGATGTTTGTGATGCCATCGTGACGAGTGAGTGGCACAGGAAAGTTCATCCCTGTGCAAAACACCACCCTCTGCGTGGTTTCTCAGATCATTATCTTCACACATTCCTGGCAGATAATTGCAATTTTCTTCAATTCTGTCATTGAAAAACCACAGAAACAAGCTTTCTAGCAGTAGTTTATAGTTTGAAACTGGATAAAGACCCTTTGTTCTTAAATAGAAAGCCTATATTCCCATCAGTCAATGTTCTATGAGAGGCCAGAAAGATCAAGCTGATCTTTTCCCTTTTCTATGTCTCTGATGGAAGACATGCTGATGTCTCTTCTCTGCCATGGAATAACTGCCTCAGTGTGTAATTGCCTTTGAGCACAAGATGTACCCCAGATCTCTGACTAAAAACTGTAGGGCAGAACAGACTTCCCCCAAGGGGAGAGTAGGAAAAAAGTTATAGATGAAACTTCTGGAAGGGCAACATCTGTACTTTGTGTGCTAAATCCCCCTCCAGAGCCCATTGTATATAGGTTTCAATCTGCCAGTAGAGACTATTGAGCTTAGATGTGAAGCTGGTTAGGTAAAAAGAGAATTGGAAATCTTCATCACTGAGAACGTGGGGAAAACTGGCTTGTAAAAGGATGAAACACTTCATTTTTAAACTAATATTAGCTAATTTGTACCTGGGTATTCTTCTGCTGGTGGTGATGTTCTACTGTATCACTTGGTAGCTGCAGATCGCTTTGGGATACATCTGAAGAGGAGCACCTGCATAAGGACAATTTGTGCAGCATTTAATGTCTTCCTGTATCATTGTGGCCTGCTTTCCTAACCTGGGCAACCTTCCTCACCCTTTCCTTTCCTGTGGCAGGCAATACTCTGGCATTCCTCACACTTACTGGTTGAAAAATAGCTCGGGTTTATTTCACATCTGCGGCAGGCTCAGAGATGACCAGTGGGGAAGGTGGTGTGCAGGAGACTCACTGTCTTTGTGATGGATTCCAAGTTCTTTAGCTATGTAGCCTTCAGAACAATGGAGAGTCCTGCTGGAACAATAAAGCACATGATTTATCTGCAGTATCTGGAGTTAATGTTAAATGTTCATTTAATGCTAACTTCTCTGTGTTAAGCTGCTTTCATATCAAGAGAACAGATAAATCTTGGAAAGGTAATAACGTTTGTGGAAGCCCATCATTCTCCTCTTGTTTTCAAATGAAAGGCTAACACAATGCTATGGGCTCTATTGTTATCCTGCTTCCAGCTGAGACGTTAAAATGGTAATGTGGAATGCTCCTTAATTTAGTGCACTGGGTCTGGATTTTGAAGAGCAAGTGACAGCCAGAAGGTGTCCAAGAAGACAGCAGTTGCTAAGGCTTGGCTGGCTATGCCTCTAGGAAGATGCCAAAAATGCCTGGGCTGTGTGTTGGTCCTGATGGAGGGAGCTTTGTCCAGGGCTGAAAAGGCAAAGTTGTAAATTCTGCCCTTCTGCTTTCATGGAAAGCAGACGTTGACTATCTGGGGCCCAGGCATTTGTAACACTGCCATAACTAATGACTTGCATTGATGCTCGGTCCCATTTGTTTGGTCCCAGGGAAGGAGAATGTCTTTAATAAATCAATGAAATTGTCATTTCAAGAATGACGCATTCAGCACTGGCAAAGGCTAATTATATTTTATGGGTGCTCATCGACTGTGGAGCTTTCAGAGCTTTTAGTGTGATGGGAAGGAGAAGTGAATGGGATTGCTCCTGCAAAGCCTTTTAAGAAGAGCTGTGAATCGGAGCAGTCACTTCAGAGTCTGGGACAAACTTTGCCAAGCTCTTACAAAAGCTTCCCATGAAAAAAATAAGACCCAGTGCTTTGTGTGAAAGTGTCAGGTGCCACCTTGCTGACTATGTGCCAGCCAAAGCTTCTGCCCTCCCCTCTGTAAAAGGGCACTTGGATGCTTTGACTCTTCTATGATCTCAGTTTGACCTTTGCTGCTTGTTCCTAAGTGCTGTGAACATGCAGGATCAGAACAAGTGCCAGAATATGCCCATGCCCGATGGCTTCAAAAGTCTTGAGCAAGGCAATAAAAAACCCCTCAGTTACATGCAGCAGTTTCCCATAATGACAAATTGCAATGCTGAGTGGCTTGTGCAGGGGGGAAATTTATCCTTGGAGAGACATTTAGTGAAAACAAACCTATTAAGCTATGCAGAAGGGAGTGTTTCCTGCTGTATCACTTCCAGCAGTTCTTTCCGGTCCAACTTTAAATTCTCATTTATGAGACTGTTCTGTCATTACTGCGTCTCACCATCAGTGTTTTTCTCTGATAGTGTTCATCTCTGATGTATATGGGAAATTGCTATGGTAACATGAAGAAAGACCAAAACAGTGAAAATCCATATAACTTAAACCAAAGATTGCTGGTGGCTGGCTGTGAGCAATTCTTTTCTTGTATAAAATAGGATGTAGGTTTTCAGTGCATTAGCTACTTTGCACTCTTTACCCCAAAAGATGCCCTTTCTCTGTTAAAGGTATCGCTGTGTCATTTAGGTCCCCTACTTTATAAGCAGACTCAGACTCAGGCACTCTTCATACAGAACAGTCTACCCCTGGGTCCAGTGTGACCCTGTCATTCAGCAAGGTCACAGCCCTGTGGGCCCAGGGTACATCTCAGACACTAGCACAATGTTGAGAAGGGCTGTGTTCAGGAGCCTGGTGCTGTTGTCACCTCACTGGAAGATCCTGTAGGTAGCAAAAGCACAGGTAAATATTTGTACAGATCTTTGAAAAGTAGCAGGACAGTTTTGTTAAGTGCTATTTATTAGAGCAACAAAGAGTTTGCTTTGAAACTATTGATTCAGCACAGGAGAAAACTGCTGCACTGGAGTCTGCACCAGATATGCTTAGATTTAATCTTAGCTGTCACAGTCTACCTCTAGGCTGCAAGTGGTCCTGCACAATGTGCACACTGGGGTTTTCTACAGGTCCAGTCTCAGCTCAGCTTTCCCCATTGTGTTCAGCAGGAGTTTTGCTATTGAATATAATGGAAGGTGAACAGAAAGCTTCAGTGAATACACCTTGTGTCTCATCTAACCAGAGATAAAAATTGCCCTCTGCTTCCCATTCTGACCATGATCACACTGAAGCAGGCACATCAGAAAAGGGTTGTGGTCAGGTAGCACAAAAACAGTAAAGCAGCATTATGTGTCACAAGGAAATTGCAACTGTCTTGGATATTAGGTTTATCTTTGCTCTTGACTTAATATCCACTCCCCATCATAGCAGTGCAATATGTTCAGGGAAAGGCTGTATCATTAGGAGGGGAGAAGGGAGGACCAGGTCAGGTTCTGGGCTTCTGTTCCAGGCTCTGCTGCCATCTTGCTGCTTTTTTGGACAAATCATCTGACTTCTTCAAACAACAACATAATAATAATAAAAAAAGAAGTCTCACTAAGGCTCAAACTTGCTGTGAGGTCTTTGGCTGAATGGACCTGGGTGGATGTGAAAGACAATGAGCGACAAGGAGGGAAGAAACATTGCAGCTCTCAGTCTGATTTTTTCAGGCTTTACCCAGTGTTATAATTTATTTCCATGGAGCAGGTGCTCATTGATTTCCTTTCCAAGATACCTTTGTCTCGAGGGTAGAGAAGGGAGACAAAAGAGTTTAGAAAAGAGGACAACTGTTGTTTTTCCTTGCCACAGGATAGAACACCTTGGACTCAATGTTGTCCTTCAGCTCCTGGTTGGGGTTCCCCTGGAAATGGTGCACGGAGCTGCGCGGATCAGTTTTGTGTACGTTGCTGGAGTTGTGGCAGGTAGGTGACACTTCCAGATGGCCCGGATGGAGAATTAATCTGAAAATGGTCTTTTGTGTAGGAAATGTTTTGTGACATTTGGGTGCAGAAGAGGAGCAATCCACTGATCTTCTGTGGGTTGAAATTGTTTTGGAGGCTGGAAGTGGGAAATATGCTACAGCTTTCTGCAGCCTGAGTAAGCAAGAAGTATTTGGTTGTAGGTTGTGAGCAGTGCAGAGGAATCTGGAAATTAATTTAACCATAAGCCATGGGCTTTGATTGATTTTTAGGTTGTGCTGTATTGCTTTTATTTGTGTTTGGCATTTCCAGCAGTTTGGAGGTGATGGAGGTTAGCTGACAATAGATCAACATCTAATTAAAACAGGAGGAGGGTGTGAGAACAATCAACAGCTTCACAGGGTAACTCTGACAACAACTGATTGCCTTAGTTGAAGATTTATGGTGGTTTTTTTCCAGCTACATAATTTTATCATTTTCCATAATGAGCAGATAAAGCCTTTGTAAAACGGGCAGGATCAGGTACTAATAAATCCTACATTCCAGGAGAGGCACTGCAGAAAGAATAATTAGACTAGGACACAGGACTAGGGATGGTACAAACACAACACTATCTAATGCAGAGAAAGGAGTTAGCAGACCAGCTCCACCATTCCTAGCTTGTTATTTTAGTAAGCACTAACTAAAGTGGTCCCCAGTCTGCAACTTTCCAGACATAAACTTTTCTACATAGATCCACCTACCAACCCTGGGGCTTCATTTGTGTACATGTACACATAGCACATCTGTACAAGGTATGGTGAGCACTGAATCTGCTGCACTTGAGCCCAGGTGAGCGCTGTGAGTTGCTGTGGTCGTGGTTCACAGAGGCAGAGGCAGGTTTTACTAAGAGGCTGGGCTGAATGCCCAGAGCTCCATCAGCTTGTAGCCAGTGCCTGAGTGAATCTCACTAGCCTACCCACCCATCACTACTGGTTCATTTATGCTATGCAAATGACCCCATTTTTTTCTTAGACAAGCTGCCACATCCTCACAGACTAGCTTTTCACACCTTATGACCTATAAATTGCAGAAGAAAGTACCAATGGAAAGGGAAAACTTCCTTTCTTAATGCAGGTTGGAACTACAAATATGACCAGACAGTCCCACACAGAAAAGCATCCCATGATACACTTTCCTGTTTGAGTTGTTAGCCAATTATTAAACATGCTTTATCCTTTGATAGGTGTCACAAGAGAAAGAGGCATACTTATGCTGAGGATCTGGCAATATAAAGATAACATAGCTTCTAAACAATCAGGAAGAAGCAGTAAAATGTTGACATGGGCCACAACGGCCACTCCCTACTTTTATGCATTTAATCTCATTTATCTGGCTTTACTAAGACACGTTGAGGCTGAGATTGCAAGACTCAGTGCGGTGTCTGAGGACTTAACTCCAAGTTCTCATTACTCCTTTCTTCTCATTAATTTTTTCCTTAGTGCAGTGTTTAAGAACTGAGAAGTCTTAGGGCCATAAAGCAAAGGAGGGAGCTGTGAGCAGAGTTGGCTGGTAGAACCTCAGCACTTTTCTTGACCCAGAATCTGTTTCTCATTCCTGCTTATCACTAAGGTCTTCATTCTCCCTACCTTGTCTGCCTTTGTCTCTCTATCTCTTAAATTACTCTTCAAGTCTGCAATGAAAGGAGCTTTGAGCATATCCCAGCCTGCAGTTGGGATAAGGAGAAGCAAGTGTCTATGTTTGAACTATGTATTGTTTTTAGTGGGGCCTTTATGTGTTTGACCTGTCATTTGCTATCTTGTGTTTACTGCCTCCATCCAGGTTATTTTTAGCTAGTTTTACTCTGACGTTTTATAAGTAACAGGCTGTGCTTTGATCAGAGGCCTGTGCCAAGTAACAAGTCCCCTGTTCTTTCTCACAGTGCAAATACTTGTCTTGCCAGCATGGGAGCTAATTGTATTTTATCTTCAGGTGAGGAACAAGATATAGACATCTGTCTCCTGCTTCTTTGTTGTTTTAACCAGGGTGTAAGTGGTTTTTTGCAGTATAGGTTTGAAAATACTTTGCTACCTTGCTTGGCTGCTTTTAAAGTAGATGCAGAAGAATCAGTCATTGTCTTGGCAGTTTTACAGGACTGAATTAGCTCCACAAGCCAATTGATTTCCCCTCTCCTCTTTCAGAGACCTGCAGCAATTAGCACTAAACTGGCAGTAGCAGGGATGTAGAGCAGCAGAAAGTGTGTTTATTTGGCTGACAAGTGTCACAAACCCTTGTTTCTTCTCCCAGGGTCCCTGGCAGTGTCAGTAGCTGATATGACTGCGCCTGTGGTGGGCTCCTCTGGAGGTGTGTATGCTCTTGTCTCAGCCCACTTGGCCAACATAGTAATGGTGAGTACCAGAATGACTGTCTAACCTCTTCAGAAGTGAGGCATGTCTGGTGGCCCAAAGGGTTTGGCAATAGAGCCTGACCCAGCTGTTGGTCATTCAGAGCTTGCCCCAGTTAAGAATCTTCTCAGTGGTGTGGTCCTGGTATGGAAATGTTACAGTGCAGTTGGTGGCTTGGTACCCTGACGACTGGTAGTTTGCCAGAAGCCAAAGATGCTGGTAACCCAAGACTTAGCAGTGTACTTCAGGCTATCAACTCTACATGCAGAGGCTGACAAAACATTGCCAAATGTTCTGTTATTTCACTACTCACTGGTCTTCTTCAAATCTACTTAGCAATTGCTACCCTAGCACCTACATTTTTTCATTATCTGCTGCCTCTCTTCTCATCTGAAATTACTTTTACTGCCTTTCCCATTTTGGTGGAGGTTTTTTTTGCTTTTCTTTCCCCCTCTTCTCTCTCTCTGCTTCTTAGTCTCTAGATGTGATATTCCCTCATGCTGAAAGACATGCTGGCCGTTTGCTGGTAAAGCACAGTCCTGAACGGGTGCTTTGAGCATGCTGGGAAGACATGAGACTGTTGTAGGGAGGGTCCCTTGAATCTTCTCTTCCCTTGTGCCTCCTGGTAACCAAAGGAATGAAAATATTCCTCCTTGTAATAATAAATATTCTTGGAGTTAAATACATAAAATAACCAATGGGGAAGCAATAAAGTATGTCACCCAAAGGAAAAGAGTGAGGGGAGGACTTCAGAACAGTTACATGGAAATGAAAACTGATGGAAGCAGCACAGCATTAATCAGCATGAGTTCAGAGCCTTCTGACTGGGTTAGGTGTCTCTGTGGGGAGAGAAAATGAGTTACTTATTTTGTAGAGATTGCATTTTTGCAGTCACAGAAGTGATTTACAGACAGATCTCACATAAAACTTGAAGATATGTAATACGTATTGCAGAATATTCAGCAGGCTGAAAGTCACTGGGTGCCATTAAAGTTTACAAGCGTTTTTTTATTCCTCCAGTGTGATGAGCAGGGAGTTTTTCACAAGCAGCATAGCTAGCTTGCTATCTCACACCACCTCCAACAGGCAGCATTTCACTTAAACACTTAATGATTATAATGTGCATAATAATACATCTGAGCTCCCCAGGACATGATCTCTATTTCCTGTTTGGAAAACTGTGCAAGTGGAAAAGGAGGAATTTAAATATTTCTCCCATGGTTTCTGACTATCATTCAGACATTCTTATTCCACTCTATAGGTTAATGGCCAAGCCTGAAGACAGAGGAGGCCAAATCCATGCTTTCTTACAGCATTGTTCCCTTAGGATGCTTTTATTGAGGTCTTTATTATTTGTGTGTCCCTGCTGAATATCTGAGTTACAGAATTTCAGGGAGTCTGAGGTACAGGCAGTAGCCCTGGAAAAGCACAGTAGGGCTTGAATGCACTGAGGAATTGCCTGACAGGAACAGTGTTGTGCCTCCAATGAGTCATGGCAAGCTGTGTCATATTAGCTGCTTGACATAATTTTATTTGATGCAGTCTAATTCAACAGGGTTTTGCAGGGTAAGTAAATTCAGATATTTTCAGAAGTCAGATTTTAAGGTGAAACATCATACTAACATATTAAAAATGAGTCTGTCTGAAGAATAGAGAATGGCAAGGTCAGCCAAGGACCATGCCACACAGCTGGATGTCAGGCAAGGAAAGTCAGTAAGACTGCCAGGAAAAGAAGTTCTGGACTGTCCATAACTGGGACAAGTCTGCAGTGTATCCTTTATGGTTATGTCCTCTGGGATTGACAGATCTGTGCTTGGTGTGTTGAGTGGAGAGCTCACAGCCGGCTGACAAAGGCTATGAAAGGGGTTTGTTTCAGGAATGGTTATCCTTGATGCTCTTCCACTGTAGTTCTTGTTATAAAACCCCTCCAGGTTTGCGTGCAGCATCACGTTGTTTTCTTGTCTCTTTTCCAGAACTGGTCAGGAATGAAGTGCCAATTCAAACTGCTGCGCATGGCTGTTGCCTTGATCTGTAGTAAGTATCCTGCAATACTTGGCGCACACACAATCCTGATTTGTTTGTCCTTCTCAGAAGAGTTCATGCTGATTCAGAGGGGTTTGACTTTTGCAGCAGTTTTGGTAGGAACCTGTAGCTGGACCTTCTGGAAACAGAAACTGCAACACTCTCAAATACAGGTTTGGGCTTTCAACACAAGCATTTGTAAATGAGGATTTGTTGTTAGTCAGCATCTGTAGCTTGTGGCATTTGGGAAACTCTGGGACATAAACTGTCTTGTCTTTGAATTTGCAAACAAGGAATACTTTTGCGATGATAATACCTAGGTTTCCTAGAGCACTTCACATATGGGATGGCAACAGAATGTGTGTATAATGCATCTTGCCAATTGTCTTCAAAGTCTAACTTATTTTTTTTGGTGGTTTTGAGTAAATTATGGAAAGAGACTATTCCCACTCCTGTCTACACTGCCACAAACCCAGACCTCATGTGTGTGCACCACAATCCTTACATAGCCATAGCTTCCCAGCTTCCTTATGCTCACCATACAGGGCAGTTTCTCTCTCTTCATCTCTTCAGGGATGCAGTGCTGTCTGCAAGATGGACTTAAGAAGGGGTGGACCTAGATAATTAATTGCTTTCTCCCTCTTTGTTCCAGTGAGTTTTGAATTTGGAAGAGCTGTGTGGCTGCGATTCCACCCCTCTGCTTACCCCCCATGCCCACACCCCAGCTTCATGGCTCACCTGGGAGGGGTGATGGTTGGAATCACCCTTGGTGTCATCATCCTGAGGAACTATGAGCAGAGACTCCAAGATCAGACTTTATGGTGGATCTTCCTTTCTATTTATGTCATTTTTGTCTTGTTTGCCATCTTCTGGAACATTTTTGCCTACAGCCTGTTGGATCTAAAGCTACCTCCCCCTCCTTGATAACATGGGACAGAAACTCGAGAACAGAAGTCATCTGTCAGCTATGTTAAGTGAATGAAGATGGAGGATCTATTTTTATATTTAACTTAGGGAAGGATGATTCTTTCGAACACAGGTGTGTGCTGGAGGAGATGCTTGAAGATCTCATGAAAGAACGGGCTGGTCAGTATGTTCACAAGTCTAGCAGGTACTGTAAAACTGGCTGGCCTGACCCTGCTCCACTGGCAGGGCTCCCGTGGGGCAGCTTACACATGGGCACTGAGCACTTGGTTTGTTAGCACACATCAGGATATTGTACAAGATATTTGTATTTTCCAGGTCAGTGCTGGAATTATGGCCAGTGGTTGAAGGAATCTCCTCAATGTTACTGAACACTAAAAGGGAAGCAAACAGACATTTGCTCATGAGAGACTCGCATGGTACTCACAAGGCAGCTTGGGTTTGGTTTCTGTGGACACATTTGACTGTTCAGCCATACCAGTGCCACTGTCTAATTACTTGAATGCTTTCTAAGATATTTTAGGCTATGGTGAAACCTGTATTATGCACCTTTCAAAGGAAACAGCAGAACTCGATCACCCAAAGTGATGGAGACTGGTCTTTAACTACAGGTCAAATGAAATTGCACTATAAACCTTGGGAATCTTGAGAGTGTTGTGGACACCCAGCCAGAGGTGACTTCTGCTGTGCATGTTTCACCTGATTTTAATTCATTATCCCCCCTCCTCAGCCTGCTGTGGCAGAGGGTGTAGTTGGGGGTTCTTTTTTGGAATGGAGAAAATGGAGGGCAGATGTTCAATTGTGTTTTTATCAGCTGACAATCAGGTGCTGTTTTCTTCTCACTTTATTCCTAGCCACATTGATCTAACACCTAGCCTGCAGTGAGCTCCTAGCAAGTATCTCAACTCTTCCAGCAGGTTCTTACTAGAAAAGTGGGACCAGAATCACCTATAGCAGCACAGGGTAGGAACAATCTAGTCTTTACAGCCATACAGTCCATTTGGGACCATACCTGTCCACGGAAGTCATTGGAGTTACATCAGGTTGTGTGTAGCACTGGTTTCCCACTGAAGTGGACAGGGTGTTACTGTGTTGCAGTGATCATTGTGAAATTGATAAAAGTGGTTCAGGGGCTCCAGGCAACAGTTAGTTGCGAGGATGCCTTTTTCTTTTACATTGGCCAAGCCGTGTTTTAGCAATCAGTGTCTGGTCTGTAGCACAGCCTGGATTGCCTGCCCAGATCTGGGGATCAGACTGGAACTTCCGTGGCACAAACAGTGCTTGCAGGGACTCTTCTCTGTGAGGTGCTTATGTTATTTTTCATCTCGCTTTAGAGAGCTGCCAAACTACAGTCCAGGACTGTGGATGCCCTCCTTTTCTCTCCCATTTACCCACCTAGTTCAATGGCCTGGATAAAGCAGCCATAGGAGTCTCTCTAGACTAGTTCCTCTCTTCCTTTTTACTATTTGCATACTGGTGCCCAGGCACCAGCCATCAGAGCCTTCCACAGCACATCTCACAGGCACTGTAGCAGTTGTGTTTGCTCTGTAGCAAAATGTCTGTATTGTGGGCTTCATTCTCTCAATTGTGCAATGAGTGCTGCCAGATATCACAAACTAGGAGGAGCCTGTCCTTCTAGAGGAGACATTCACAAGTGCTTATCAGCTGCTCCCTCTTTTGCCTCTTACTGAAGAAATATCTCTGATCTGGAAGGGGGAAGTTCTGCTCCCAGGGTATGCATAGTACAACTGCTGTTGCCCTGAGGGAAGAAAGGGGGCAGAAAATAAGTGTTTCTACAGCCTGGAATAAGCCTTACCTGCAAAAGAAACAATCTTGGCACCTTTGTGCACAGGAATGGGATCTCTGAGGGCAATTGCACCTTTGTTGTAGTACTACAGTGTTCATGGGTCATCAGATCAAGGAACAAGAGGAGGGTATAAGGGTCACAGCTCTGTTTGTTTTGGGGAAGGGGGTTGGTTCCTGTGCCATTTCACCTCTGCAGTTTGAGTCCAGATCAAAGCAGTCATGAGAGTTTACATGTGCATCATTTCAGGTGCTGCCCCTGCGAGTTCTGTAGCAGTGGATATCATCTCCCTGGGGAGCAGCAGGCAAGCAGGAGAGCTAGGACAGTATTGACAGGAGCATGGTTAACACGTAAGGAGGACATTCCTTTCCTCACCTACTGCTAAGCCTTCTGATTACAGATGCCTTTAAAACAGATGTGAGCAGAAATGGGAATTCTTTGGAAGTTTTAGGAGAACTTTGAAAATTTTGGTAGAAAATTTCTATCACAACAAATCCCAGGGTATTTTACCTGTAATCTACCAGTGTGCAGTATGCACCAATTGACTTGTATTTTTGGTTTCTCAGCTGAAAGCTACTTAATGCCCATCAGTTTCTCCCCAGTAAAGATTTCTATTCCTGTCAGTGGCGTGCTCTAGGGTGAAGCAGCAAGCTAGAAGTTCAAGGGCCACCAGCTTGTTCATCAGCCTGACTTTGACCAACGTATCTTTGCCTCTGCTCAGGAGTAGGAGGGAGCTGAGCAGGGTAATCCAGGCACCATTTTTTAGTCCTCTATCCATAGATGAACATAGTTGACATGAACTGGTTTAGAACAGCTCTGAGGTTGAGCTTACAACTTGCTCTTTTAAACTGTTGTTCATCTTTCTGACTTCAATTCTGTGTCCCCATACCCTGTCTGAGCAAGTCTACAAGCAGCCCTGGGGATCAGAAAGGCCAGACTTTAAAGCAGTATTAGATGTATTGTGGGTGAAGATATGAAACCCTTTCACATTCCTGCTCATCAGAGCTGAATTCCACCCCCCATACATAGAGCAGGTTGTACACAGAGCCTGTTGTCTGCTAAGAACCTATCAGCTCAAGGAGTCGGGAGCAGCACAAAGTACTTAAGCTTTTGTAATTTTATTTCTTTCATCACTAAAATGACACTGTGGAAACTTGATGTGTTTTTACAGGTATCAAGTAATCCAGTTATGTTGTTTTCTAATGCACCCGGAGTGCCACGGTGCTGCAGCACCAGATTGCTAATAGCAGCCAGGCTTTTCCTTTACCTCCAGACGTCCTTGAAGCTGCTGGCTTAATGTCAGAGACGTAATATTCTCCATCCTGCTCATTTGTGGTTCCAACTTGTCACAGTCAACAACTTGTTCTTGAAGGAGCCGTCCACTGAGGGTCTGGTTTCAGTGATTCTTTTGGTCTTATTTCAGCTGCTGCCAGGATTTTACATCAGTCAAAGAAAATGTGAATCTATTGAGCCTAATGGATGTGCAGTGCTAGAGCAGAAGGCAAGGACTGTTACCGACAGATGGATTTGAACAGTGCACGTTAGAGGAAGTTATTTTATGCTTGTGTCCTTGAATGAGGACACACCTGTGTTGGATTTCCCTTTTAGTAAGTATATTGCAGCATTGGTTCAGGATGGGTGCAGGAAGCGGTAGTGCAGACTGGGAGAGCAGGGGTGCTGGCTGTAGAGCTCCTTCAGGGACATCTGCCGGCAGCACGGCACAGCACAGCGCAAGACGGGGCTTGCCAATTGTGCCTTTGATCCCTACGCTTGGAGACAGGCAGAGATTAATTTTGCACATTGGTAAGGAGAAGGGGGAGACTTGGAGTGATGGGACAGGAGGTTACCAGAAACCATCTCTGAGTGAGGTGTAGAGGAGCTGTAAAATGCTGATGAATTTACTTTTGAGTTTACTTGGAATTCTTAAAACAACTCACTCTCTCCCCATCAGCCGATGAGGAATCTTAGCACTTACGTGGCATACTGTGATTCTGCACTACTTGCTCCTTTAGCAGTAGGAAGTATTTTATCAATGGGAGAGGGGGAGGCCAGAGATATTATTATTGTCTGAAGTTGCTGGATTAGAAATAAAGCACAGAGATTCTGTATTGCAGGACCTTGCTCCTTCTGATGGGTTATACTGCCCAGATGAGATAGTTTCAATTTGAATTGGGGTATGAAGGGTGGAATCTGACACATTTAGAGCTGGTGCTAAAATGACAGCTATCTGCTGACCTCACAAGACAGCCACTGTTTTGTGCCAATATTTAGTCTCACAGGATGGTGGGTAGGACTTTCACACACACTTCAGTGGGACTTTCACACCTACTTCAGTGAGTAAAGAGCTCAAAGTCTGTTTACATAGATCCAAGCTCAGCTCAATTGCTTTGGAAACCCCACCCACTGGCTTTACCCAAAGTGGAACTGAAGGATATGGATGTAGTTCAACACCGGCAACCTCTGGAGGTAAGCTGGGATCTGGAGAGCAAAGGCCAACACCTCTGGGGTTTCAGCCTCTTTGAATGTTGCTGCTGTTGTGTTTCTTTTATAGCAGTGGCTGCTCTGCAGTGCTCTGTGATACGACTCAAAAATTCCTTCCGCAATCACTGATGCTGAGAGCTGGTTATAAAGGAAAACAGTGCATTTTTCAGCTCTATAAAGAAAGAATCACACATAAGGCAGAAACCACGCTTGGTTAAAGGTAAATGTATTTTTAATATCACCATTAATCATTGGCTTTTAATTGGAAAAACCTTTCTAATGAGGTATTTCTGAAATGCCAGTAGTAATACAGAAAAAATTATGTTTCAGGGTACTTTACACCACAGAGCACAAAATATTCCCTAGGCCTGATTTAAGAAGCAAAAGTACCTTAAATTTCCAGTAAGCTTAATAGATAGGTTAGTCACTGACTGTCTTCTGACTCCCCCACAGTGTCTGTTTAGTTTGCAAATAAAGCTAGATTTATGCAGCTTTTCTTCTGCTTACACTGCTAATGCTACCAACACAGCCAAGTGTTAAACACAGAGCACTAAGCAATGTAATTTTCTGCCTTAAAATACTGAAGAAATGATACTTTCCCGTTAAGGGCTAGTAAAACAAAATGATATTTGCAAGGTAAGAGGCTATGGTATGTTTCCAAATATTTTTGTATCGTGCACATTCTGTATATTTTTGTTGTAACGATATTATTTGAGCGCAGAATCCATTAAATTTTTTTGCTGGTGGTTTGTTTGTTTGTTTGTTTTCTGGTTCTTTTTTCTTGTTTTATATAAAATGGAGCTGTTCTATGTGCCAAAACCCAACCAGGAAGCATTTCAAAGACAAATTTGTATGTTTGTCTACACTTAACTCAGTGTTTAACAGAAGAGCAATTGGTCTCAAGCTCTGCAATGTAATCTTTTAATAATGGCATTGATAACTCTACTCTTTTTTATGTCTTTCTAAAAGTATTTGTCTAAAAGATGAAGGGGAGGGTGAGTTGCTGCTTTATTTCTCCATGAGATACAACAAGGATGACTGGCTTGGGACTTGTATAGAAACGGAGGTCTTTCCCACCATTTGATAACTGCTGTGTTAGTGCAGTAGTGACCTCAGAACTGTGGGGAAGTTGGTGACCAAGTACATTAGACTGTTCAAATGCTTTCTTGGGGTGGAGGGTTGTTCTTTTTTTAACATCAGTCTCTACTGAATGTCTTTAAATCTCAGAGCCAGCACTGAGATTGTTGTCTCTTTAATCAATGGTGGGAATAACATATCCCAGAAGTTCTGCAGCAAACCTCCAACTGATTTAGTTATTTTGAGATAACTGAAGTAAAAATCCTTCCATCAGCGTGGAAGGGGAGGCTTATTTTGAAAAATACTTTGTGGTTCTGTTGGCAAACATTGGGTTAAAGTTTAACTTAAAAAAAGGAAGATGTGGCTGGTAGTAGTTGCTGTCAGATTTGTTTCTCCTAAGGGGAGGTAGATCATTGCTACCTCATGTGGGACTCAGCTCTTGATGTTAATTTTCTGCGTTTACCTGAGCTTCCAGACACTTAAACCTCTTTATTCACTGGTTGAGGACTTTCAGCAAGAAAGGTGGGTTTGTGGGGTTTTCTCAGTTAATACAGGAATACAGGATTATTAGTGTTACTCTCTGCTAGAACTATAACTTTTTCTTGCTGGCTAAAATAACTTTAGAAAGGCAAACGAAAGGACATAAATACTGCCAGTTCCAGGATCTCTGTGCCAGAGAGGAGCCAAAAGCTGGCATCCTTGATGCTCACCCTTGATCACACAGACTCATAAAAGACACTATCATTTTATTCCTCTAGCTCATATCATATTCTGTATCGTAAACATTGCTCGTAAGTGTTGGAAAGTGAAATACTGATTGGTTTGTACGTGCTACTGCTCTTGGGAGCAAAGAGGGGAGAAACCTCCAAACCCAAACCAGCCCCTGCTCTTTGAAACTGCAAGAGGTCTGCAGGAGTTAAATCTAAGCTTGCATTGCTAGGCCTGGGGAGGGTTGGGTTTGGTTGGGTTTGAGTGTTTTGGGTGGTTTTGTTTGTTCCTTTGTTTGTTGGTGTTTTGGTTTTTCTGTTGTTCCCCCCGAAAGGGTTTTAAATCAGACCCTTAGATGTACAGTAAAAATCTTTCAGGCTTGCAAATTAAGTGCTCATCTCAGCATTTTCTGTCCTTTTGTGTGCTTCATCCTGAGCTTTGAATAGCTGATTGCAGGAGGAAGTGTGTAATACTCTCCAGGTATTCACGCAGCTAAACCAGCTGCTTCTGCATTATTTATTATGCTTTTCTTTAATTTCCTTTAGTTTTGTTTTTTAAAGTAGAATTTATAATGGGATGATGCCAGTAAAAACCTGCAACTTCATGAACTACCAGGGTGTATTTCAGTGTGTGTGTGTGCTCGTGGGCTTCTTGACTTTAGTAGTCAGGTAACTGAATGGCAAAGTCTCTGCAGAGGTGGCAGAAGTGACATGATGTTAAAACAAAGGCTGCAGAAAGAAAGAAGTTATGTTTTTCATAATGCCAGCCATGTGCAGTGCTGGGAAAATTCAGGATAAAGAACTTGCAACAGAGAAAGCTGACTGAAGCTGTCCACATGTAATGAAGTACAAATTCAGTGGGACTGACACTGAACAACGCACTACCTTGGAGAGGAGAAGCTGCAACAAGACTAAGCAAAGTTTTACAGTTACGGTTGAAAATATCTGGATTTGAGTGATTTATGATAATTTACCTAGCAAACAAAACAAATCTTATTTAAGTGAGTGTAGTACAGGTCACAGGATAATTCTGGTTATAAGGGAGCTCAGATGATTTCTAGTCCAACCTCTTGCTTGGGACAGGGTCAGCTATGAGAGGTAGCACAGATTGATCAGCACTTCAGCCAATTTATTCTTGAAAAATTCCAGGGATTAAGACTGGGCAAAGCAATCGTGGCTGCATCTCAGGAGCAGTTTATCACCAGAGCATTGCTCTCTGTAAATATGAAGTCCAGCACATAGAACACTGGGTCCCACGCAGCTCTGGCCCCATTCTCCACTCAGCACAAGACAGGACTAGTGCAATAATTTCTTATACTCCTACCAGATCACAGCTACCTGTTCTTCAACCCAACTTCTATTCCGTTGGTGTTTATTTTAGCACTGAGCTCTTCCCTACCTCCTGAGCAGACAAATACTACACAATCAGTGCTTCAACTTCGTTAAAAATGTCTTCGGACCAACAAAGGGGACATGTTTTATTGAGTGGTGCTGCTATACTGACTTACGTATAAAGTATTCTCAAGGAAAAAAAATGTTACTTCTCAGAGCTCCTACAGATGAGAGAATAAGGGATTTGTTTTCTTTCAGACTACTTTTGTGTTCTGCTTTGACTTGCCCATATATGTCATGTGTCACCTCAGCTGTCACTGACACTAGCAGCTCCTCTGCATTGTGTGAATAAAGGCTTTTAAACAGGAGACATCAAGGTCAACACTAATTTATAATATAATGTAGGCACACTATTGAGGATTTTAATGTGTTTTATTGTAAACCTTATTCTAGGTTCAAGACAGTTGTGTCACAGGAAAGCACTCAACTTCTGTCATCACAGCACAGAGCACTGGCAGAACAGTCTAAATGCATTAGGAGGACTGTTACAGTTACTGTTTGAGGGAGAGTTGTCCAAATGTCTGAAGTCAGGCATTCAAACACCTTCTGCTACAAAGGAAAGCAATGGAGAGTTTTGCTTCTATATCACGTCTGCAGAAATAGTCCTTGTTTATGTGGTCACTCAGTTCTGATTCCGCCTGTAGCCAAAGACTTCCTTCAAGTATTTTGCTGTCTACATGTCCTATGATGCAGGTAAGAATTCATTGCTGAAATACAGAGAAATGTTTTAAAGTCTGAATAATTCATGTGGCAACTTAGTTTACTTGAGTTCCTGAAGAAGTTTCGATTAATGTAAAGTTAATATTTGATCTGTAAAATGTTCAGGTTTAATTCTCCACAACTGAAAACCATATGATTATTTATAGTTATGCACAATGAGCAATGAGAACATACAAAGGTGGTCTTGATCACAACAGAAACTACTGAAGAAGGGGATTCATCAAACAGCCAGGGAATTTAACCTATCTGGCCAGAGATGTATGTATACATACATACAAGCACATACAGATTCCTAAAGCTCTGTTCAGCCTTAAGGCAGTTCTGTTTCATACCAGTTAACAACTTGTATATCTAGTGACAGCAGAACAAGCTGCCAATTTAAAAGTAGAATGTTGAAGCCAGCTACAGACTTGTTACCTGTGTTCTTTTACATAAGCAAATACTATTAATTCATTTTGTACAATTTATCCAGATGTTTGTGCTTCTTTATATATTAAAACAGAAGTCCAGATCTTACTGATTAGACACGATCATTTTAAAGATATTTAAAACACCACAATGCTTGCCAGGTCAGGGATCGCTTTTTTTGTGCAATGACTGTAAAAACCAAACGTCATGATTTCCTCAGAGAAGGAGCAAGTCATTTGGAAATCTGGTAACCACTGAAAACTGCAGGAGTTGGTATGATCTGATACCTACACATTAAAAAAAGCTCATACTGCTTTCTCTAAAGAAGAGAAAAGGCAGATGAAACTGCAACTTAGATCTGACTTGGGTAATATTTTTAAATACAAATTAAAAATCCTGCAATAGTGAAACTAAGCTGCACAGAAGAAATGAATGATTTATACAATGCCCTCAAACGAGTACAGAATAATTATGATAGTTTTAAGCCACTGATGTTTCTCTCATGAATTCCTCAAGGACTGTCACTACGTTTCTGGCTTCTGGCATTTCTGCGTGTTCCACTTTCACAATCTTCAGAAGGATGTCTCCGCTGCCACAGTTCTTCAGGAACAGGTAGCACTTGAACAAGGCATAGTGGTTCATTTCAGCCTGGCGGATAAACCTCTTCAGGTTGTTAATGTCTTGTATAGCCTGGGAAAAGAGTAACAGAGCATTTTTTTACCCTTCTGAATGGAAATAAATGATACTAGCATGTGGAAAAGAGAAAGAAGAATAGCACGAGAAGCAAAAGCATTTCCAATAGGAATTTCATACTACTACTCAAGAGTAATGTAAAAATAGAGTTGTCTTTGATACCTATTACCACTGTTATTGTAACAATGCAAGATGTGTGGTCATCACAACTTGGTATGTCCAAACTTGTAGCAAGGGTTCTCCTATTGTGACAGATCACCTAAGAAATGGGCTTTATTTTAAATATGAGAAAACACCTTTGGAGTACTCACTGCAGAAACTTTAACGCTACTTTACAGTCTGGTCTTGTCAACTGCAGTAAGCCAGTCCTCAAATTAAACATCAGTTAATCATTTAATAATTAATGATAATAAATAACCTAAAGCTTTGCTGCAAAAGGAGTATTTGCTCCCTCAGTAACCCTGGTGTCTTCAACATACATGAACATGTACCTTCAATTTAAAGTTTTCCAAAATCTGTCGGAAGAGAAATGGATTTCCACCTTCAGCACCATTCACAAAAGCATGCATCCAGTCCTCACAGAATCTGTTGCTTCCTGTTACAGGTTCACAAACACAGAGATGAGAAAAGGTAAATGAGCTCAACATAGACTATGTAGCTGCATTCACCCGGTTTAATCACTCTCACGTAACAACTGATAATAGTATACCTGGGCTGGGAAATAAGTGTTACATGTGGAAAGAAAAGCAAACACAGCTACAGTGATTATGTGAAAGTCTGTTCTGACTGTTGAATCCCTTTTTAGAACATTTGTCTATACAATAGGAAACAAAGTTTTGCAGCTTCCCAGAAGTGTACAAGTCTTAATTAAATGATCTGCAAGTTAAATGCACCCTGGATTTTATTATCAACCATTTTCAAACTAGAGTTCCAGTGTGTCTGGTAAAACAAACTGCTACCTCACAGGAAAAGAGCTGTTCCAATTTCCAGCCAAATACAACCTTTCTGGGCATGAACCTCTGAGCTTCTGAATATCCTCAACTACCTCTAACGTCCACATCTCTCAGCAGCTGGTGGATACAAGTGAGTGAGTACCATGATGTATTCACAGCTGTAATCTTACCTGCATTATGCAGTTGAGGCAGAGGGCCACTACAGTCTATAACCACTGACTTGTGCTGTTCCTCAGTCATGGCAATACACAAGGAGGTCATGGTGCCTTCCTGAACAAGTCCTTGGAGGCTGGCAGCAGCCAGAAACCTGACAAGAAAAGCTCTTGTGAACTGCTTGCTTCTTTACAGCTCCTGGACAGCAAGCTGTCATAGACAAAAGCCAAGTTACTCACAGGTTCCTTGGTCTCAAAGTATCTTTACCTGCTGATGTCTTTTTCTGTTCTTTCATCTGCATTTTTTACTTCTACAGGAGTATAACTCAAAGCCTTAAAAGGAAAAAAAAAAATCAAAGTTACAGTCATTGCAGCTGGTTTTGCATTCAGAAGACATGCAGCAGTTATACTCTATTAGCTATTCCATCCAAAGCTGCCTCAGACTCAGGGACTAGAGCTAGGAGTAATTTATTTTCTGTTTCCAGTGAATTACATGAGGCACATCCACAATGTAACACCCCTTTTGGTTCAGAGGAATTATAGCAGTGACAGCTTTCTCATGCTGTTTTTAATTTTCTCATTCTAATTTCAACTTGCACAGTACTATATAATTTAAAATGAGTTAACTATAAAAAATGCCAGAAGAAATTGGTATGTGTTTCCTTAGCAATAAAGCAGAGAAAAAGTACTTGCACTGAATTAAAAAAACATAGAAGAAAAAGAATGGTTCCTCATTTACTCCTGGCTGGAAAAGCAAATGCAAAAACATTTTAAACGTGCTGGAGTCACTGAGATTGCTTCTGAATCTCTTTTAGTGATCCAGTTTGAATACACTTACAGCATGCAACAAAAAGGCGAGCTTCTCCTGGAAGAGATGTACCACTCTCTGAATAGGGCATATGGCATTCTCAAACCAGCTTCTCAAGAAGGGGTTAATGTAGGTCTCCAAAGGTTTTTGCTGTAACAAGTTGAAACATAAACACTTTAGCTACAAATTAGATTTCTACACAAATAGAAGCCTACTAATTATTCAACCCGAAATGTTTAGATGTCAGAATCTTCTTGATTTTAAACAACAGTAAACCAAAATAATGAGTTTGACTTTTTAAGCTACACTTGACCAGCAATGAGAGGCATTTTAGGAAATAGACAAAACTGTAATATTATGGTAATAATTAATTTGTGTAAATAGTAATTTTTACCACTTCAAGAAAAAATGTTAGGCCTCACCTCCAAATCAAGGTTTATCTTCAGACTTTGAATATATTTGTCCAGCTCAAGTCTGAAAGTATCTTCTTAAGGAAAATGAGATGCATCATTTAAGACCTGCATTTTTCCCTTTCAGTAATGGCTGTTATTGACATTTTCAGTTACTGGAAGGTGTGCACAAATGAGCTGATTTCAAGCAGGAAACAGACAAAATGAGAATGTAACTTTTACATCATCTCCCTCTCCACACAGATAAAGTTAAAGGTAAGGATATAGTTCTAGACCTTTCTCTGAGCCACCTAAGAAACAAACCACATATTCTGGAACATTGATGTCTGATTCTAGTGTTGCCATTTCTAGAATATTTTCTTGTTGGAAACGACAGTAATAACAACCAACTTTGTATTCTGGTATGCTATGTAGGAAAAAAAAAAGAATTATTATTTTGTCACAGATACATCACAATAAATACATGCAAAAAGCAGACATACACGACTTATAGAAACAGTTTTCACTGGGTAGCACTGGTGGCTCCTATGATCAAATACAGAGCTCTCAGACTTTCACTTTTTTCCTCTGTGCTGTGATCAGAGTAGTTTAAAAGGAAGGAGCCATAAACACATGTAGTAGTTTTAAGCATTCAAAGAGCAAATTATTTACTACAGTATTTTCCTCAAAAATAATGGAAGTGCCATTGCATAAAGCTGTTATTAACAGCATCAATAGACACGGAATCAGGATTAACCCCAAGTGCAGCGGTAGATGGCAAGATGTGCAATGTTGCCAGTGGTTCTTACAGTTTCTCATTCACAAATAACATCTGAAGTTTACCTCAGCCCCACTGATGCTACATTCCCCATTCCTTCAAACAGAGCTCCTTTAGTAAGACGCTTAGAGATAAAACTGCGCAGTTCAGTTTCTGCTTCTGCTGGTAAATTAGTGTCCAGCAAGGAGAGGCTTTAAAAAAACAAGAAGAAATCATTAGTAAAAAGCAAATGTTACTGTTCTGTTTCTCTGAACAAGTACAGAACCACCTGCAGCTATAAGGGGGACTATTGTGAGCTCTCTGGCTTACAGGTAACTCACTCTGTGACTTCTGGCCCATTGGAAACACATTCAGTGGTTTGGCCACTAGACCAGAAGTCTGGAGTCATGGTGTCAGCTGATGCTGAACTTCTCAGCAGCTATGAACAAGTCACTCTTTTTTCTTATGTTTCCCTAGTTGTAACATGGAGCAACAACCCCATTACAGAGCTTTTGGAAAGATAAGATGTCCATTTAAAATTGCTTAATACGTTTTTATTATCTTTTATCTACATGAAGACTTAAGTCAATATAGAAATGTCAAGTATTAGTAGGAAAGAAAAGAGAGGTCAAATTCAAATATGATAGCTTATGTTTAATATGTTATTTGAGCTCTGTAGTTGTGTCCAATCCCTAGGTATTCCAGAAACGAAATTCCATGATTTCACTGAGGTTTCTCCTTTGAAGTGACTTCAATGTACTTGCTTACTATTTGCAATACAGCAAAGACATAAAAATGGGGTGTTACAGGCGATTATGCTGTTCTGCAGATGGGCTTTACCTGAAGTCTTCGCTGGAGGGTGTCTGTGCCGCAGCACTGCTGGGACTGCCATCCCCGCCGCCTGCTCCCTGCTGCGAGGATCTGCAAATCAAGCCACCCCTCTGATTCATTTTACAGCCTTAGCACACACAACAGGGAACAGCGGCTGCAGCAGGGAAAGGTACGGCATGAGGACGTTTTAAAGAGGCAGAGTATCGGGACACTAAGGGATGAAAATAATCCCTTCGGGGAGGGAAATACCGCGAATTCAAGCACGCGGGAACTGACAAGGCCCGCAAACGGCCTCCCGTGGGCAGCCCCAGCGCGCACCCACCCCGGCAGGCCTCGGCGGCGGCCAGCGGCAGCCTCACCTGCAGCTCCGGTAGCTGTAGAGGCTGTGGTAGGTGCTGCCGTGCCGCTCCGGCCGCCGCTCCTCGCCCGCGCCGCCGCC
>JANHGB010017146.1:0-40552 GCA_026283785.1 Coracopsis vasa
TTGGTGTCATCGGCAAACTTGCTGAGGGCGCACTCAATCCCACTGTCCATGTCACTGACAAAGATGTTGAACAAGACTGGTCCCAACACTGATCCCTGAGGGACACCACTCGTTACCGGTCTCCAGCTGGACATTGAACTATTGACCACAACTCTTTGCGTGCGGCCATCCAGCCAGTTCTTTATCCATCAAGTGGTCCACCTATCAAATTGATGTCTCTCCAACTTAGAGACAAGGATGTCATGTGTGAAAGTGTCGAACACCGTGCATAAGTCCAGGTAGATGACATCAACTACTCTACCCATGTCCATCAGTTCCGTAGCCCCATCATAGAAGGCCACCCAATAGGTCAGGCAGGATTTCCCCTTAGTGAAGCCATGCTGGCTGTCACTAAGCACCTTCATGTTTTTCATGTGCCTTAGCATGCCTTCCAGGAGAATCTGCTCCAAGATTTAGCCAGGCACAGGGGTGAAACTGACTGGTCTGTAGTTCCCTGGGTCTTCCATTTTCCCCTTCTTGAAAATGGGGGTTATATTTCCATTTTTCCAGTCATCGGGAACTTCACCTGACTGCCATGATTTTTCAAATATGATGGACAATAGCTTAGCAACTTCATTCACCATCTCTTTCAGGACCCGCAGATGGATTTCATCAGGTCCCATGGACTTGTGTATGCTCAGATTCTTAATCAAACTTCATTTTCATGAGATATAAATAGGAAAAGATAGATGTCCTACTAACCTGTGTAAGATTAAAAGTAACAATAATGTTGTTATAAAAATTGTATTCTAGAATCATAGAATGGTTGGTGTTGGAAGGGATGTTAAAAATACTCTAGTTCCAATTCCCCTGCCATGGGCAGGGACACTTTTCACTAGACCAGGTTGCTCAAAGCCCCATCCAACCTGGCCTTGAATACTGCCAGGGATGGAGCAGCCACAGTTTCTTTGGGCAATCTGTTGAGTGTCTCACTGCCCTCATAGCAAAGAGTTTTTTCCTAATTTGCAATCTAAATCTCTCCTTTATTAGTTTAAAGCCGTTCCCTTTTGTCCTATCACTACTTGCCCTGAAGGTAAGAAGTTCCATTCCAGCTTCCTTGTAGGCCTCTTTAGGTACTGAAAGGCTGCTCTAAGGTTCCCCTGAGCCTTCTTTTCTCCAGGTTCAACAAGTCCAACTCTCACAGCCTGTCTTTCTAGGAGAGGTTCTCCTGTCCTCTGATCATATTTGTGGCCCTCCTGTAGACTTGCTTGAGCAGGTCCATGTCCTTTGAATATTGCGGGGCCTCAGAACTGAGCACAATATGCTGTTGATATATACAACACAGCCCAGCCTGGTCAGAGCCTACCTTAAAACAACCGTTGGTCACAATTTTTTAAGAGTTAGCTTTTTCACTGCATTTTCTTGAGCTTATGTTTTGTGTTGTTTGGAAATTGCAGTTACCTTGTTGTCGATTGCACATCTATGAGTGATAAAGTATAGCTAGTTTATCATTTCAGCATCTATCAGTTTCCTGAAACAGCATACAACACAAATTTCGAATTTAGAGATGGCTTCATAGTGAGCTTGATTAAAAACAAGATCCCTTGCTTGGCCTGCATCCAGCATGCTACCTCCAACTGCAATAAGTAATTTCTGTGCGGTGAGACTGGAAAAAAACCTTGAAGGAGGAGGAGGGCTGCTCCATGCAGACAGACTTGTCCCTGTAACGTGCAACCTGGATGCCTGCATTCTGGTCTGTGGCCAATAGAGGCAGATTTAAAATTACATACCAACCACTTATTTACTTAGTGGCAGTTAATGCTGGATAAAGAACTTGCACCGGCCATTTCCTGTGTTTGCTTTAATAATGGGCAATATACATTGTGGAGTGAGTTGTGGGGAATAAGTCTGATCAAGTGTTACCAACCATGAAGGTATATAGATGTTGGAAAAAATTGCCCACTTACAACTCTTTTTCCTTCCAAATACATTAGTATCTGTCACTATCCAAAGATTTATCATTTGTATTACTGACTCTCCACCAAAAAACAATTAGGATGTTTTTCTAAAACTTCAGATTTCAACCAAATCTGTGTTCTAACCAAAACATTTGGCCTGAACATAACTTTTTTCTGATATAAACTATAATGTCCTTCCACTGTGGCTATCTTCTTTTATTCCTGTACAATCAGTATGTCATCAAAGGTAATCAAAACCAAAAAGTAGAAGTAGAGAGGGAGTAGAAATTAAAAGAATCTTTAATTTTGATTCAGGACCTATTCTTGGTTCCGCCTGTTTTCCACCTTAAAGAAATGTTTCAAAAAATCAGGTTTCTCTCTGACTCTAGTTTGACAAAGCACTTCATGCTTAAATTTAAGGTAAGGAGCTGCTTACTATGGTTTTGTTTGAAGAATATGGATAAACATAGTACTAAAAGAGGCGATGTATGCTGTTTCACTAGAAGATATGTTACAGAAATGGATCATCAGACTCCTGAATTTTGACATTTCCTACGGTGTTACAGAAGGTATAATAATCACACATGTTTATATTACACATTAAACCAGATTAGAACCCATGCTTATTTCCTGCATTATATCTTGCCACACTGATAAATTCTTGAAGTATATGTTTCCAACCTCCATTTTCAAGCTGAAACCAGAGCTGAGTTCTGAAAGCTGCTCTTCCTCTTTCCATTTAGGAGACAGAAGACAATATTTTAAGCATGGAGTGAGCCTGGGTGTCTCTTGGCACACTTGTGGTTCTCACTTCATCTCAAAGACAGCTACAAGTGCTTTGTGGATGTGGTGGGCTCCAGTCTGAAAGGGAGAATGATCCTATTAGTTTCTGATCTCCATCGTAAATCATTCTGTCAATGTTTCTTTGACCTACCCTCCCAGTGCTGGCATAAACTGTTTTTTAAATCAAAAGTGGGGCACACTGGGGTGAAAGAACTCACATGGACAGACTTCAACCTTATGTAGGAGATGACAGAGACTGAAAACCTACCATTTCTCAACCAGAAACGATGCCTAATTCTGTGAACTTCTCTACTCCACTGAACCAGAAGATTAAATGAGGCAAAGTGATGACAGGCAGTGCTTGCTGAAGCTTGGTGCTGTCATTGTGCCTGTAAGCACAACTGTGATAGATCTATTTGGTCTCTGAGTCAGATCCTGAGTTCAAGCCAGGAAGCTATATGCATAGCCAGATTTATTCCTTCTTCATTGGAAAATAATATCTAGTAAGCTGAAGGATTCAGTGAGTAATTAATAAAAGTAGAATGTCTTATGCATATATTTGAAAATGTTAAGCATAAGTGTAACAGTGGCACAGTGGAAGTTAGGCACACAACAAAGAAAAATACTTGAGTAAGGTAAAAATGCTTGCAAACAAAATGACTTTTTTTCCATTTCACAAGATACCAGATTGTGATCTGCACTGTTTGAGGGACCTTGAGATAGATGATTTGGAAGAAGTACAGATGAAGGAAGTGGTTTCCCTAGCAACAGGAACTTTGTGTAAAAACTCTTCAAATACATTCCTGTCTTCCTCTTTCCTGTTTATGCCTTGCTCAGTGTTTTGGCTAGTGCACACTATACAATTAATCCTCTAGAGTGTTGTTTTCCAATTTGCTAATATGCAAAATACCCCCTTACCCTGAAAACAACAGCGCCCCTTAGAAGTCTTTCCAATGAATTTAAACAATTTTCAAAAAAAATGTACATTCTACATTTCAACAGCTTTCCCAGAGACGCTATTCTGTGAATTATTTAAGATCTAGGTTATAAAATAGTCTTATTCACAAAGCCCACCCAGAAGTTCAATTCAGTTTCTTTAAAATTTCTAATTATGACAGATTTAATGGATATCTCCAGACTAAAAGCTTTCATTTCTCTCACATACATAGGGTCTTTATATATGAGCATAAACTAATCGTTTACTAGACTGATGAATAGTCAGCTACACCGTGAATCTCTGTTAGTATATGCAATCTGACTCAGAAAAGACTGTAATGTTTTCTCATTGACTCAGTCTTCATAAAACCCCAGGGGATAGCTTAGCTAGGGAAATGCCTTTATTACAAATGTTTTTCTGGCTGCAGTCTGCATGCTTTTGCTAGCATTATAATACATATTCACAGATAATTATTGCCTTAATGTTTTTCCCAGAACAAAAGTATGATAAATTACTCTTTTTACTTTTAATCTTATTTTACTAGTACTTGCATTACAGCTGAGTTAAAAGCAAGAAAAACCTAATCAAGTTGACCCCCATGTCGCTGGTTGTTACCTACGTGCTTTTTCTCTTTTTTTAAGTTTGATGATTTGCATACATGTCAAATTCTCAGGCATAAAAATCATTTGTACTGAAGTCTAGGATTTTATTCCTACTCTGTCTCTGGGAGTTACAGGACTGGATGCAGTCTTCACTTAGGCTGTCTTTGGGAAAGAGAACATTTAATGTAGAATGGAATTCCTGAGACTTTTATAGAGATACACTCAGAACAGCCTTCACAAAAATATTATAGCTAATCAGGAAAGCTGTGTCAGGTTGCTTAAGATCAAGCAACAGGGTGTTTGCATGTATGAATTTCTAGGGGTATCTTACTTGTTTTCTCAAAAAAAAAAGTATGCTTAACTTGGTGAGACATTCATAAAATTAATATCCACAGTAAAGTAGGTTATGGTGGCTAAGAATACCATTGTGCAGCATAGGCAACCTGTATAATTGTTTCAGAGCTCTAGAAGTATGTTGTGTCAATGTAAATGCTGTCAGTCAGGGCTTAATTTTGGTGCTTGACTGTCTTAAGTTAACAGGCATCAAGAGTTTTTAGCCAAAACCCTTCAAACTAGCCTACTAATATGTTATTCATATCCATGTCGAGTCTGCAAAAAGCAAATATCCAAGCAAGGTAGAATCATATCTGTAAAGATTTAGAAATCCTTTTTCTTACTAGAAGAGTAGCTGTGCTGAAATATATAGGCTGCTCATAAATTCATATTAACTTTTACCTTGCAGTCTGTTGAATGACAGTTGTTCATCACAGCTCCAAATGATAAATTTTTTCCTCAGAAAAATATTCCAAACCTGAATTCAATTAATGTGTTTGAAATAGAAACGAATATGGGTAACTTTAAAAACAACTAGAGACATAGATTTGTTATGCTGAGTCTGTGTTTTCTGATGGAAGATATGTATGTGAGCAATACACTTATTAAAGAAAATGAACCAATACCAATGTTTAGCTGTACATGGCCAAAGGCTCAGTGGAAAAAGTAGCTGTCACCACTACAGAATGCATATCACATAGTTTTAGAATTGCAGTAGGGATTCTTATCACACAAATAATTATATTTAAAGAAACCTAGGATGAATAAAGCCTTGGGTAACATGGTCAACAGTTAGGCGTTCCTGCTCATGGCAAGGGGCTTGGAATTTGATGTTCTTAAGCTCTTTTCCAACCCTAACCATTCTATGATTCTATGAAACACAGATAAATAACAAACTCAAAGTTGATCAAAAAGTACAAAGTGGGTTTTCAAATAGTTCTTCTTTGACAAAAATATTTGAGATCTATGGAACCCTAATTGTCAAAGGGCAATAATGGGGAAGAATAAAGGTAAAACACAGTGGGAACAACAAAATTATGACATAGATTAAAGCTGGTGCCATGGTCTCACTCCAGGTGGCAGCTAAGTTTCTTGCAGCTGCTCACTTATTTCCCCATCCTCCCCTCCATGCCCCACAGAGAGGAGAATTGGAAAAAGGTCAAATCTGTGGGAGAGACAGGGATTAAAAAACAAAATCCCAAACAAAAAATCTAAAAAACAACCCAACCAGTGGACCTGACCTACCAAGATGGTCTGTAAGCATGATGCTGGTATGGGAAACTTGTTTGGTAGTCTCCAGCTAAGATTAAAAGCACAGAATGATACCAGAGCTCCTATGAGAAGAGGAAGAAAGGAAGAGCAGAGAAGGGGACTGCTCTGGCAGTGCCTCTCCCAGTTAAGTGCACTGCCTTTTCCAGTTAGTTGCACTGCCTTTTCCAGTTAGTTGCACTGCCTCTCCCAGTTAAGTGCACTGCATGCACATTGCCAGTAACCTACTGTAGGTCCCCACATCCCTACTGGGAAAAAGGAGTAATGCCATTCATCACATTTTGCATATTTAACTAAGTGATCATATGTAAATTGTTACCCTGTGTTACATGTGATATGTAGGCTACCATTTAAAAAGTAATGTGTATGTTTTTGCATAAACCTGTCCGAACAGTAGAGGTGACTGTTTCTGCAACACTGGGCAACTGTAAACCTGGATGTAGTAAGTCAATTTGCATTTCCAACAAGCTGCTGGCAGACACTCTTAGCTAAAAAATTCAAGCTAGTGGGGCACAAGAGGAAGTCCCCACATGGGTAAGTAACTAGTTAAAATAAGAAACAGAATAGGAGTAAACATTTCAGGAGAGAAGAAATATGTCAGCAGTAGAACTCATCAGAGATATGTGCTGCAATCTGTGTTCAAAATATTCATAAATGATGTAAAGCAGAGAGAGTAGAGAGATAAAAATGTTTACTGAAGATACTAGATTATTTACAGTAATAAGAACAAGGGTCAGCTGAAGATATGAAGAGTTATGAGACTGAATAACTGGGAAGTTAAATGACGGATAAAATTCTGTGTAGATAAATATGAGAATGCAGCTGAAACGTTAAATACAAAATTATAAACTCTGAATTCACCAATACCATTTAGGAGCAGATCTTGTTTTACTGCAGATTGTTTTATTAAATGTCAACTCAGTGCTCAGTAGCAGTGAGAAATAAATGTTCAAGATTCTTAGAAAAGAAAAAAAGAAAAAAACTATTTTAAGAATGTTTATTTACACTTTGAATACTGCCTACAGTTCTGGTCTCCTCAGCCTCTGAAACGATAATGTAGAACTAAAAACTGAAGGAAGATAAGGATGATCCAAAATATAGGCTAGTTCCAGTGCAAAGAACAACTAAATTTATAAGTCAGGAAAAGACGAAAGATATGATGGAGTGGATAGGGAGTGAAGATTTAGTATTTCTTCCAGGTCAGAGACTAGAGACTAATAACTGAAACCAGATCAAAACAAAGAAAATAATATTCTTCTGAAGGGTAGAATTCTTCATCAAAAGGAATGGTGGAAATAAAAAGTTGCATGCCTACAGAAGGAAAAGGTCCTATCTGTATAAAAGAAATGAATTTAGGATACTACATGTGTAGAGACTTTGACTAGATCAGCAAGCCACTGAGCTGCAAACAGAACATTGCAGATTTCTTACTGTTGTCTAAATACTCAGAGCCCCTGCTGGCAAGAGGACATGAGAGACACAAAGATTTTCATATGTTCTTATTTATCTGCAGAGATTTTATTAAAACCTTTTATCAAATACTTATGGTATGTACCGATATAATCCTGAATATCCTATTCTTATTTCCTTATGTTAATCACTTATTTATTATTCATGTCGTCTTTCATAAATTTTTACTAGTCTGCAGCCACTTTTATCTTAGTCCTTCATATTTATTCAGGAATCATACTCTTTAATTGAGGTTGAGCTGAAAGATCTGTTGCTTTTTGTTTTCCTCTGGATATTTTCCAATATAATGTTCCTACAGGATTTATCCAAGTGCTGCTAAAAACAGTAGTTAAAAGAAAAGTAAGCAAACAGTCTAAATCTTATTATTTCATTTCCATCTGTTCCATATTTTTGGGCCATGCTCAAAAGTTTTCTTTCATTTGCCTTAATTTACTTTTAGACAATTCTGCTATCACCCTTGATTTTGAGACTCTGAAATCCCCCTAGTAATCCACTAGTAATCCACATTCCACTTTCCCTGATAAGCAGTGAAAGAGACATCCTAAAACATCAAGCATTTGTTAAGTTTTGATCCCTCAGAGACCACTGTTGACACTGACTTCTTGTCTACATTAATACTTTTCCTTTACCTGTCCATGTTGACTCATATAATTTCATTCGTTTGCCTTATCTTTTAAGTGTAATAATTTAAAGTTCTGATTTTCCGGATATGCCTGCTGGAAGAGCTATGACCCATGTCTGAGATTCCTAAATAATGTTTAAATTCTTTCAGTTTGTATCCTGTGTAGTACACAGAATTGTTTTGCTTTAGCAATGGTATAAACACTTATTTTCCTTGATTAGAAAAAAAATACATATTTTGTATACGACTAAATTAGCTTGCACTTAAAATGGTTTCTGTTTGCTTGCCCTGCCAAGACCTTATGCTATCATATCTGGTGTATGTTTTCCTGGTCTGTACTTTTGAACATAATTCATATTCATCTAGGAATTACAGCTCTTCTTAGTATTGGTGGTGCTCTGACGGTAAAGCATATACCACTTGAGCAAGGAAGAGTTTATTTCCATGCATGTAAAAGGCCTGGATGCAGAAAGTCCAGATTTCCTTTCTCAAAGTGAAGTTCATCCACTTGAACTGTCATCTCTTTATTTAGCCTACTGTTTCACAATGCCTGAAGATCAGTTGACTCATTTCAGAGGAGAAATGGAATAAGAGGAGATGCCAATTTAATGTATAGATTTGCATTGCAAAAAAATAATTGGGTATCCCTGTGTGACTTAGTGTTGCTTAGTGTGACACATATATGATTTTCAGTTTACAGATCTACAGGAAGGAAGATTTCTTCCTTGATGAGTTGTTTCAGTGGCTACCTAACTAGAGTTAAATAATTGCACTTTATTCATAGCTTCAACTTCTAGTGTATCTTTTTATATCTTTATTTGCTCTACATGTTCAGGAGTTAAGAATTAAGGAGTAAAGCTGAGCCTGGGAAAAAGGTAACAGTGGGAGTAACCCATTGTTTCAATTTTGGTCTTTGTTTCTTATTATTCAAATGGATTCTAATTAACAAAAACCTAAATTTATTTTACCCATATCAAGCCTCTCTTGCCCATGACAGTAATTAAGTAATCTCTGTCTTTACCTTCACCCATGACTTGTGTAGTCTTGAACCTGCATCTTTTGAATCACTGGCAAGTATCTGGTTTTGTTCTATGACAAGAATTGTATTTTTGAAGTATGAAAGTTCTTCTAATTAAGACATTTATCATTTCCTTCAGTTTTGCTCATTCACTTCAACTTAATCAGGTTTACTCATTTGTTACCACCAGTCTTCACTCAAGTGATTTTCTGACCTGAAAAGCAAAATATCTTGCTTTAACCCTTTACCTTTTAATAAGAGTAATTGTCAAATTTTGGCAATTTCATCTTTCAGTGCCTTTCTTATACCTTCCCAGGTGGAGCCATTTATAGAAAATGTCCTAATTAAATTATCACTTTAAATGTGTAGCGTGTTCTGCACAGCAGAACAGTTATCAGCAAATAAGTCTATTTTATTTCCCCTCAAATTGCATAAAACATTATTTGACCTAACTTTCAAATAAACAAACATGGTGTTATCACAGTGGAACAACTGAGAGTAAATTGTGCCAACAGTTTACGACAAAAAAAAAAAAAAATTCATTCCTGGGTTTCCTTCTAGTTACTGTAAATATAATAGTCAAATATAATCACCAGAAAAAAAAAACCCAAACAACTAAATTCAAGCTTCTGATATTCTCCTTATAGTCAATTTCCTATTCTTGTTGACTATTAATTTCTTGTTTTGTAATTCACTGGTAGGTCAAACACCTGAAATGCACTTCCTGATAAGAGTTATTTAATCTCATCAAGGTGAAACCATTTAAAATATATAATCTATATAATGTCTATGCTTCTGTAAAAGCTATTGAGCTCAAAAATCAAAGGGTAACTGTGTGAATCTATATCTCTGTGAATCTATATCTCCCCAGTGAGGTAATAAATGTACTTTAACACTGACATTTCTTCAGGCATTATCCTTAAGAGCTATTCAGAGTGTTTAAAATGCTGACATCAGTTACTCCATTTGTTACATCACAAATTTAGGCATCTGTTAATTTTTTTGCTTGATTGCCTTGTTTAAGGCTCATAGATCTAAATACGATGTCATCTCTCCTGTATGTGGTGTTTATCTCCATGGTGTTTCTCCACTTCATTGGTTAATACATTTTGGTTATTATCTGGACGTTCTATTAGCAACAGTGATTTCCAAAATTCTTATTAATTCATTTTCACACAAAAATTGAGATTTTTATGGGCCATATACATAATAGCTCAATTTAATAAGAAAAGTGAATTCAAAGATGGCTGGCTTGCTTAGTGACAGATTAACCAGTTTGGTCATGATGCAATAACTGTTGATCATCTTTTAGAGAAGATCTCAGGTGTGACATGGGATATTTCAAAATATGGCAATAAATAGCCATCCCCAGTAAGCAGCATTATCACTTCATTTGAAACAGAGCTCTGCTGGAGTTGTCACTGAACAAAAAGAGATAGAATCTAATGCCTTCTCTTGTCTGATCTTTATAAAGTATATTCTTAAGATTAGGGAAATTGGTTTGTGTTACGTATTTTTTCCAAATAATATTGAAATGCTTTGTACATCTCGGAAAGCAGATATTTTTCCTCTCACCCTTATTGCAATAGAGCCATTCTGTAACATGATCCAGGACAATAAGGAACTGGGTATCAAATTTTCTGACAGTAGAATGCTAAAAGATAGGACATACTGATTGCTGAGATTCAAGAAAGTCATGTGTTTTCATGCAAATTTGATTTTTCCTAGGAGTTTGCTTTCATGGAAAAGAAAAATAAAAGTACTAATTTCAGTGTTGTTTCCTAAGTCTATATTGTTTCTTAAATCTGACTGCCCATGATGTGTTATCCTCATAAGTGTAGAATATGTCTTTGGAATTTCTTCACCTTCTATAGCTGTGTCTGGTGCTTAACCACAGTATTGTTGTAACTTTTATGTACTAATACTTAAACACTCCCCCATCGCCACCATGAGATAGCAAATACAGCTACCAGTTTTACAGATGGGAAGCTTAAGCACAGAGAGATTAAGAGCCAGGTTGTAAAATTATTTGAGAGCTCTGACTCGAATGGTGCAATCTCTCACTCCCAGGTGTCTTTCTGATAGTAGAATACACAATGCTAAGTTGTAGTTGAGTCATAAGTACAACACATTGGGAAACTAGACAAGTAGAAGCTATAGAAATAAATATCCAAATATGGACTTAACAAATTGAGAGTGCTGCGGAAGGGGGTGGAAATTCAGGGTTAGCAAGGATTAGGTACTGTCCAATTGCATTGTTTTCAATTGCTGACCCCATGGCATTAACTCAGGATAATGCATGCCCTCTGAGAATGCATAGACCTATTTTTAAATCTTCTTTTTATGTCAACCATAGCAGAAATTTGTATATGGATTCTTTCCTCTTAAAGTTCCCGTCTATTACCTTTGGCTATTTTGAAAGCAAGTGTTAGCATTGAAGATTTTTTATCTTCTATAATTGACTAATATATTAAAAAAAACCCTCTTGGACTTATTTCAGCCTCTGAATGTAGCTTATAATGGCATCAGATGGAAAGCAAATTCTTAAGATGAAGACAGCCACTCAGAATGTCTTGTGCAGAGATGCTAAGCTTCATTTTGGACAGCAAAGTCACCAGTTTACATATGGACAGGCTCTTGTATCCACAGAAGTTATTATTAAAGTTTATAGTAATCGGTATTTAGAAGTTTGTGCTTCTGTTTGAGATTCAGCTTAGAAGTTTGAGCAGTTCAGAAGTAGCTGAGAAGAAATTTAAATGCCATGTAAATCCATTAAGGGATTCTTATCCATTATAATGTTAATGCTTTTCCATTTTCACTTTTGAGCATTTGCCAAGGGATTAGAAAAAGGGTTCTAAACTTAGTTCTGCTCCAGGAAACAGAATTTTGTCATAGGTAGGTCATGCCAGGCAAAGAACTTAAACATTAATCTAGACATTAGACAAAGACAGTGAATAATAGAGTAATAAAGCTAGATAAAATTCAGTATCAGGAAGCATACTTTATTAGATCAGTAGAATGAGCAGGTGATTAGGAAAACAGTGAGCTCTGGATTCCTGGGACAACTTTTGCAGCTTTTCATTAAATGTATTTGTTAAATCAATAAAATTTTGCTATGCAGTCAGTTTATTTAGTTATATAAATTTATTTACATGCTAATATTGCTTCTAAAAGTTCTAATACTATTAGCTATCTGCTTTTTCATGATGCATTTTAATTTTCTTGTGTGACGATACTTTAGATCCACTGTTAGCATGTACCACATAATAATTGCAAGCATAGTAAAGGCATACTGAATATGTTAACTTGAAGTAAACATTTTTTTGTAACGAGTCTTCAACTTTACAAATAATAGAAGAATGTGAATGTTTATGAATGCTTGTGAATTTCACAATTATGCTTTGTGGTTGAAAATGAGGATAAACTTGGTACATAAATTATAACTCTCCAAAGAATAATTAATTTCACTTTACAAAAAATGATTTTGAAATGGAATATTCTCAGAGTTGACATTAAATAATAAGTGGTTAAGTATCGGTTGGTGTCTTTAAATATTACATAGACTTTATTTTGCAGCAAAGAAACAAGCAGAAGTGAAGTAAAATATGAATGTGTTATTGATCCATTTGACACAATAACTTTGTCTGTCATTTATCCTCTTAATATCTCATATTAGACTATGCAACTCGATGAGGCTGAGCTTAGTGCTGTCAGATAAGGTTCAAAAGTCAGAACAGATAGATTTTGCTTACATTACTACACATCCTTTATGGAAAAAATACATTATGTTGATAAGTTCAAAATTATCTAACTAAACATTGATATAAAGGAGCATCATATTTAATCAGCAGAAGACAGACTCCAGTAACAAAGTCTGGATTTCACTAAAGAATGAATCATTGTTCTGAAGTTACAGGAGGAATATGGTGAGCCCATATTATTTGAGTTGGCTCCAAGTGAAAAAACAGAGGGCATTCTTATTCTACGTGTGATGTAGGTACAGTTTCTATTTGTGAATGTTATCACTAACAAAATTGCAGATTAACTGGAACTGAACTGGTAAAGGTCTGTGGTCTGTAGAACGAAGAATGTAAAGAGCAAATGAAAAGTCTCTGTGAGAGGAGTATGTTTTCAAGGGCTTGTATTGAGGATGCTGTATAGAAGTACACAGTTGTGCTAAGCAAATCCTTCCATGGCAGGAAAAAGTGAAGATGAAAGAACCCTTTTGTAACTTCACAGTTTAGCTACAAGTAAAATTACCTCTTTTCTGTCTTTAAAGTTCCTAAGCACCTTTGCCTCCAGTTACCATACAGTTATCATGCTACTTGCACTAGGATTTGGTCTTTGACATATACCAAGTGATTCTCAAAGGGAACTCAAGTAACCATGAAGTATGTTTGTTATTTTCTGTATAGATTATTGTGGCTTTTTCTCAGATCCATTATCTGCCTATGATTAAAATTCAGGAAATGTTAGCCTGTTGCCCATATTCAGGCCACAGAATAATACCTCTATTTTGACATACCTTTAATAAACCAGACATTTATCTTTGGAAAATGGAGTGAGATTGCTGGTTTATTTATTCTTCATGCACATTTGAGATGTAATTGGGAGAGTTGATGTTACTGACATATTATTAAGCTACTTCAGCTCTATATGTCATTCTGCAATAAATCAGAGGATATCAATTTTAAGCTGTCTGCTGGCTACAAAATAACAGGAGTGCCTCAGGGTCTACAAAATAAGTATGACACAGTTCTCATTTTACAAGTTTTAATTGACGCCATTATCAAATAATGACTCCAGACCAGAAATAATTGTTAAGAAAGTTCTGGAGATCATATCTGTCCCTGCTGCTATGAGTTCTAACTATCCCAGCTAAGGGATAAAAGCCCAGATCTACAGTTTTTCTATCAGAAGATAGGGTGCCTATTAGAGTTAGTGAATAGAGAGATAGAGTGGATATATAATGCTTCTGAAATTAGCACTCTTGAAAACTGCTGGCTGGTTTCTCTGGAAACTGAGATCTTCTGCTCCATAATATGGATGACATTTGTATTAAAATCTCAAGTTTTACAGGTATGTACCAAGTCCTACCAGAACATTTCCCATGGGACTCTGAACTATAAATCCAATAAGGAAGGTGAGGGAATGGACACAAATGTTGTGTTACAACTGTTTGAGCTGCTAAGTTGTTAACATGCTCACTTGTATATCCTTAGACCACACTAACTAAATTGATCCTGGTGGATGAGGCAACCTCCAGGGCTCTCTCTGAAGAAAGTGATTCTATGATTTTGTAAGCTCATGCCTGTCCCAGGCAATGCCTGGGTTTGAGCTAGATACTGCTCTCAGCATGCTGTAAAGGATGGATCATTCTTATTATTTGATAGAAAAATGAAGATAGAGAACTAGTTTATATCATTACATGTTATACATACCTGTTGGGACCAGAAAGAAGTAAAATACTGGCACAGGTTGCTCAGAGAGGTGGTAGATGCGCCCTCCTTGGAGACATCTAAGGCAAGGCTGGGTGTGGTTCAGCTAGATCAGAGAAATCTGATCCAGCTGAAGATGTGCCTCCTCATTGCAGGGGGGGTGGACTAGATGACCTTTAAAGGTCCTTTCTAACCCAAAATATTGTATGATCCTATGAAAGTCAGAAGGATCCTAGGAAACCTCAGTTTTTCTTTTAGTACCTGAATTGCTGAATTGTCTTTTAGTACCTAAACAACCTCATCCTAAAATAGTTTGACACTTTTGAACGTATGTATTTTTTGTGCATCAGAGATGAATGGCAAGTTATCAGCCAGAGTTCCCAGTATTAAAGTACCTTGTTTGTTCAACATTTAAGAAGTATGTAAGCAAATATATCTCAAATAACCTCAAGCACAGCGCAGAAATGTATATGTAACACTGTCTTCTCAATATTAACCTTACTCGAGCTCCTGTCAATCCGATGTGGCTTCATCTGTGTACCAATCCTTTCCTTAATTTAGGATCAAACTAGGACATGTAATGATTTCTGAATTTCTCTATGTTGGTATAGCAGTCCACCCAGCTGGTGCCTCATTTTTCTCCTGCCTGACACGATTGTCCCACAGTGCTCCAAAACAAACAAAACTGCAAGAGATCCTTTATCTGCATAATGTATTTTTTTCTATGATATGTGTATGGAACACAAAGTTAATGTCAGCCGTAGGTTAATGTAATAGAAGTGATGATTTGATTTAATTTGCTGGGAACTCTGAAAAGGGATTTTTGGGGTAATTGCCTTCATGCACTTAGTTACCTGCAGGCTGTAGATGTCTTTTTCTCAAACATTTTCATATTGGTTTGACAATTGAGATTGATACAGTAGTACAGTAACATCTATAATAAAAACCCTGGATGTCTAGTGTAGCAGATACTCCCCTGTGCTAAGTAGATACATTGCATATGAGCATCCATCTACACTGACATATAAATTTATCAGAACTTCTTACTATATGCTTGCATTGTATGACTGTCAGAAGTGGTAAAGCAATGGTAACAAATGGACAAAATCTATTACAGGAAAATAGAGTAAAATGAATAAATAAAATGAAGAGGAAATTAGCTAATTAGTTCAGTGCTTATACAGGAACTGGTGGGTTTGAGACCACTAAAAGTCTGATCTTCAGAATCTAAATTCAAAGTGTTATTTTTAATATTGTAATTATTGAAGAATTTTATTCCTGTCAGTCCTCAATTAAATAGAAAAATGAAAAATGTTTCTCAGATCTTAATTTATCACTATAGTTAGAAATGGGAGTCAAAAAGTTCACACTTCTTTATATTTCTGGATTATGATACAGAATAAGGTGCAGGCTTTCCTTGATTGTCTTATAATAATCCATTTTTTCAGGAAAAGTTTTCCAGTTTCTGTAGATATCAAAGCAATAATGAAGATGGTAAATCAGTAAGCATCATCTAAGTTAACAGCATCACTCATTGATGATAACCTTCTTATAAATTTATAATAAATGCAGATTTCCCACTGAAACTAAAATTATTATTCAAAATCTGACCTGAAAAGTGTTTTTGAAGGAAGTTAAGAGTATTTCCATATTTTCCAGGTTAAAATACAGATATTGAAAGTCAAACTGCAACCAGAAGCAGACATCTTCATAATGACTTGTTCCTGATAAGCTTCCCCCTTTTTTAAAAAATTTTAGATGCTTATTATAGATTTTTACACATTTGTTCCTCAAGACTCCTCATTAAGTGTAAATGCCATATTTCTGTAATACTATGATTTTTTAATTTTACATATTAGAAAACAATTCTATCATTCCTACTTGGCAAAGTCACAATGATGGAGTGAACAAAAAAATAAAATCTGTGTTAATCAAAATAATGATATTTACAAACTTCTTTGACTTGCATGGTAGCATTTGACTATCAAAAATGTAAACACCTATCCAAATATGGATCATCTTAGATTTAGATGGTATCCTCTCATCATGTTCTGGAACTATTCCTTTAAATGACTCAAATTATTGGTTAATTAAATTGATTTATTCGTGTTGTTATAAACTGCCTATCACTATACAGCAAAAAGAGGTAAAGAGCATCTTAAGATACTTGAATAACGGCATCAAGACAATTAGCAGCCAGAAGAGAAATACAAAAAGTAGAATAAAAATTCTGCTAGTTTAGAAACTTGTCAGTTAAGGTAAATAAAAATTGTCTGGATATTTGGCCTTCTGTATCCCCATATGGTAAAAACAGGGTGTGCAAAAGCTGACTTTTGAGACTGACCGTTTTATTTTTTTCTCCAGATACTGCTGCATTGGCCGTTGGCCACATTACCCTTAAAGAGAACAGACACAAACTTTAAAAATACTGCAGAAACATACTGTAGTTTGACCCTACTGAAAACCACAATCGTTCTGCAGTACCTGTGTCAGGAAAATTATTGAAAATTATTGAACTCTAAGGAGTTCAAAGAGAGCATTAAATGGCAGTGCATCTAGCCACTGAATATAAGAAGCTTTACATCATCACCTCAATTGGCTGAAAAGGAGAGCTGATGATGCTTTTCTGTGGGTATCAGAGTAAGAAGATTAATACAAATTTCCTGGACAAAACCTCTTTTCATAACGAGATAATATTTCTACATGTAATTAATTTAAAAAAAAAATTTCCATTCAGACAAGATCTTTTTCCTTAGAAAATGAAACAGTCAAGGAGTTCCAAGAACTTCCAGACAAATTTATTTTTTTCCCCTTATAAAATTCTTTTATGCTAGCCAGCCTGTTTTTCTCTCTCTATTGTGAATCAGAATTTGCTGCAAGTAACACTTCAGAACACTGTACCCGAGATGACTTCAGAAGGTTCATATGTATGGTCCTGCCTTCGTATCCCTAGGGTAGACCTCATATTTACAGGGTAGCGAAGGGAATCAGAAAAAAAACTTATAATTAAATTTTTTAGGATCTTTTTCTTATATTTTGTAGAACCTAATGCCTTGCATTGTATACAATTATCTCAAAATTGCAATATTCTGAAAGACTTGGAGTTGCTCATTAGTGGATTAAATTCTTTAAATAATAGGTCACTATTTTAGATTACAGTTTTCTACCAAATTGTTCATAATTGGGATGCTGTGTAAACAGTAACCTATGCAATGTATGGTTCAGCAAATATTTCAGCGTTTGAATTCACCAAGTTATAGCTAAACTGACTCATCTCCATAGAAATTGCTTGATTATTAGTTAAATTTAAGTGAAAGTACACCTCCATGTCATTTCTGTATTTCAGTGAAATCAAGAAAAACAGCAAATAACCGAGGGATATCCATTTCATCAGCTGAAGTAAAAATTACATTTTCAAAAATAATAATAAAATAAAATTAATCTTATAAAGTATTAGCTGATTAATTTAATTTCAGATGGTATTTTTCTGTAAGTGCAACTGTTTTTCAGTGATTAATGAATTTTAATTTCAGATTTACACATGCTGCAGTTTTAAGAGTAAAACATGCATGACATGCAGCTATCAAGTTTTCTCTAGTATATAAGTTACACATTTAAGTTTTGCAAGATATTTCTTTTCTAGCAATTAGCTACTGGTTCCATGTCTGCTGCAAATAGTATAATGTAATACTTAAATGAAATACAATACTCTACAATCAAGCATTGATATACGTTTAAGTTATATAGCATAGCCTGAGTTCTATAGAACTTCATAACTCAGTTCCAAGTTGATCTTAGTTTTAAATGAGTCTCTGTAAAGATTCATAGTGGCCTTCTATCTAAAAGCATTTTTTCCAAAATGCCCAAGAAGCTATGAAAATACTCCAGGGAATATCTCCCTGCAGGACTTCAAACAACTTTTTCAACCTTTTTCTTCTCAATGACTTTCCTGATTAAATGGTCTCAAAATTGTCCGCTTCAAAATTATTTCCTCTTTAGCTTGCACTATTCCAAGAGAAATGTAGAGAAATGATGATGAAAATGTCAATTTTTCCTACCGCATAACAGCAGCATGAAATTTGAGATGAGGACAAGAAATTTGGTTATTTTCCACTCCTTGAAGTATAATCAACCTGTCTGCATAAGCAGAAGTCCTTGTAATCATGCAACTAGTACGTTTTTAGGTTTTGCTTTTACTAACTACAGACCAGACCCTAAAGTTTCTCTTATATTATTCTCTCTCATCCCAAACTTTTGTCCAAGACCTTCAAAATAAAGTTTTATGTTTGTTAACTTTTGGAGACTTTTTTTCCATGAGGTGTTCTCCATGTTGTACTGCTTTGCTACGTATGGTAGAAAAAGACCTGTCTTATAAAATTCTTTTAGTATTGTTCATAGAAAAAGGAAAATAAAATCATCAGTATAAAATGGCCGGGTTTAAAATTGTGTTATATTATAATCTATCATAAAATATCTTCTTATATATATTTTTCATTGAATAATAGTCATGTCCTGAGGAAAGTAGACAGTGAATCACTATTCATTAAGTCAATATTAGGCAACATTAACCTGACTGAGAAGACAAAAAAAGATAATGTCACTTTTATAAAAAATTGGACCAAGACGTGAGTTAGTATGAATCCATTTGGCTTCATTTAAACATCAATAAATATGAGCTAGGAATGTAGTGTTGCATATCAAAACTCTTTGAACTTACAAATATACATGGCTGCAATCACAGGAAATAAAAAGAACCAGGAAGAAGTTTTTCTCTTAAATTGAACTAAAGAAAAAGCTGTAGAAATAGAGTTAGAAAGTAAGCTTCTTCTATGAGGCAAATTGACAAGGCTTCAAACCAAGACGGAAAAACAGAAGATGCAGTGCTAGGTCAACCTGAAAAGCAACAGAATCAAATGGAATAAAAGGAGAGTAGAGGACATATCTCGAGTTAGACCAACTGCATCATGACCAGAAAAGCTGTTTAAATTGGCATAGCCAGAAACTCCATTTCCCTACAAGCACCACATTTAGCTCAATACTCAGTTATGCTAATATGTTGTTTTAAATACAATTTCTGTCTTCCACCCTTGTTTTTAGTCTTTTCTAAACTATTTTTTTCTCTTGTTTTTAGAGGCAATGCACATTTTCCAATTATTTACTATTACTTACTATTATTATGGTTTTTAAACCTGATTTGACACTGCCACTCTACATTCAAGTTGCTGTTAGTGTGACATTGCATGCACCTTGCTAGCACAGTACTACCACGGCCATTAGACAAAACATGAAGTAACAAGAAATGACTGGAAGCTACTGGGAAGAAAAGCAGATCAATACTAAGTTAAGTGCTAAATAATACGTGGAGAAAACATCATCATGAGGTAAAATATGTTCTTATCTGTCTGTCATCCATGCTTGAGAATCATGTCAAATTGAAGAAACTGATTGATTTTATGTTTAATTTGCCAAATAATTGCCCCATTCAAACACCAAATGCACTCTAGTTCACATTACAGCTCTACAGAATCTTTCCATAGTTTCCTGTCAGATTATTCATAATGCAATTTCTTGACACTTTATCATTTTATACATTCCTTAGGGATTAGTAGCTATAGACATTGTTGGCAGCCACTTAAGAGGCATCACATTTTCTATATAAACTGCACTGTTCATTCACTTAGCACAGCACTTTACTTTCAGCTGTTTCTCCATCAATTAGACTAGAGGAAAAAATCCAAATCATTGAGTTCTAGATTATTAGATAAAGAAAAACTATAAATAATACAGCGACATTCAACCTTTCCTGTGTGAAACTGCTCTCCGACAATTCTCTTGCAAATCTGGTGCAAAACTGGGGGTATTAGGAAGGGCTGGTGTCGTGGTTTAAGCCCAATCGGCAACTCAGCCACGCAGTGCTCGCTCACTTCCTTCCCCTTTCCTCCCCACCCCCACTCCTGGAGGGATGGGGAAGAGAATCGAAAGATTGTAACTTCCACGGGTTGAGATAAGAACAGTCCAGTAATTAAGGTATAACACAAAACTACTACTGCTATCACCAATAATAATAATGATAAGGGAAATAATAACAGAAGAGAATACAACCACTCACCACCTGCCGACCGATACCCAGCCTGACCCAAGCACTGATCTAGCCCTTCCGAGTAACTGCAACCAGTTTACCTCCTGGGCATGACATGATGTGGCATGGAATACCTCTTTGGTTAGTTTGGGTCAAGTGTCCTGTCTCTGCTTCCTCCCATCTTCCCCTCCTCCCTGGCAGAGCATGAGACTCAGAAAGTCCTTGGTCAAACTAAACATTACTGAGCAGCAACTAAAAACATTGGCGTTATCAGCGCTGTTCCCAGGCTGAAAGTCAAAACCACAGCACTGCACCAGCTGCTAAGAAAGAGAAAAATGACTGCTGCTGCTTAACCCAGGACAGCTGGGTAGCCTTATGTTCTGCCTATTAATAGAATATCTCTGAAAAAAAATATATGTCACTGGGCACTGAAGTGTTCTTTAAGAACAGGCTACATGCAACAAGGAAGCATAATCTCTTCCCTGTGTTCAAACTCAGTATTTCTAACTGTAAGAAGGCAGTTAACAGCTGCTTGGCAGACAAGGAGGTCTGGCCATGTCAAAACTAGAGAAGTGTTATGTCAGAGAAACCATTAAAAAAAAAAAAAGTTCAATTGCTTTTTCAGCTACTTTGTGCTGTTATGCTAGCACATTATTTACTCACATATTCCCATGTGTTTAAACAGTGTTAAAATGACTGTCAGTGTAGTAGACTGGACCCTTGTCTAAAGCCTTGTGTTTTCTTCATTATGATGCTACAAGCATCACTAACACAAGAAGAACGATAATGCAAGCTCATTCCAGCGGAAAGAAATAACTATTGAAATAATTCATATGGTTTGGATTTTTTTGTCAGCTTTTCCCTCTCAGCACATTGCATCAGTGGACTGTGAAACAGCCTGACATCTCCTATGTGGGGATTCATTCTGGAAATCTATAATTTCGTTTCATTGTCTTAAGAAGTACCAGCTTTCAAAACAATTACTAGATGACTGACCACAAATGAGTATAGCCATACCATGGATTTTTACATTGACTGTGTTAATGGGGAAATAAATTATTATTATTTGATTATGATCAGCAGATTAAATGTAACATAGTGCTAGGGATTAAATATATGAAGGCTATGGGGCTGGCTTCCTTTCACACATAAATGAGGAGGTCCATTTCATTCCCTTTATTTTAGGCATCAAAATGGAAGTGTTGAAGGTAGGAGTTTAATCACTTTCACTACCTGCTCAGGAAGAAGCACTTTCCGGGTACTTCATATGTCTGATGGAAAGATTTACTCTCCTGGGATAGTTCCTAAGCTACCCTATACTTACCTATATTATATATTTGCTATACCTGGTTTAATCCCTAAACCTACCTCCAAAAAGAGGACCACATATATGAACCTAATTTCTGAAACACTCACTTTTGACAATCTACTTTAGAAGTTTATCTTAATCGGTTCTGTAGCAAAAAAAACAAAAAACAAACAAACAAAAAACCAACCAAAAAACATGAAAAGCAGCAAACCAACAAAAATCTAATACCTTATGCTACTTACACTTTTTACACTTCTCATTTCTATGTGTGGTCTGGCAGTATGCTCTGAGATGATATTCATGCTTATAATATGGGTGAAGTATCGTAGTTAATAGGCAAACAAGAATAGGCAGGTGTGCTACAAAATATTCTAAAATCTGAGATCCAAAGTAAAAGGGATTCTTTAATTTTCCCTCAAGAGAAAGGCAAGAATGGAAAATGTAGCCTACAATTATGAGAAAAATAAAGGAGGGGTAGCAAAAGATGAAGCTTTTCTTGTAATCCTCCTAGATTGCGTTATCAGTTCTTCCAGCTACGCTCAACCTTTTTTTACCATCTGTAGTGATGCCAGATAGGAGAAAACCTTCAAGATCTGAAGGTTTCATTGGCTAACTGAAGAGCCTACAGTTATTAATAGTTACTAAAATTTTCATCTGAGAATGTACAATCCCTTCTATCATATGAATTTCAAAAGTACATTTTTGCTCTCTGCAAATAGGAAATCTTTCTTGCTGCAGCTACATCAAAAAAGAAAGATAAAAAGGGAGGATCATATTGTTCCCAATAGAACTACTGTAACTAACTCATGTTGAGTTTTGGGCTAAAGAAAATCATGAATGTCATAATAGAAAATTCCATTATGTTCCATCATGGAAAAATACCTAATTCCACATCCATGACTGAGATAAATGGAGTGGATAACAGCTTATAGAATTTTGTTTCAGGCTATTTCTGGTCTCAGACTGCATCATTGCATCGGTTTACATTTCATTTCACAATTCTGTTTCCTGCAAGTAGAAGAGTTTGAAACACCAAAAAGAAGATGAAATAAAAATAATGTAAGTAGAGGAGAAAATACTGTCTTATAAACCTTAAAACATACACCAGCCTGGACTCGTGGTGTTGTTATGGAAAGTTTAGAGCAATATATTTACTTCAGTGGAAACGTAAAATGGCTAAAGACAAGAGCAACATATTAAACATTGACACAGACTTCACATCAAATCCTGGCTTCGAAATTAATCTATCCATCCTGTGATCTCTGACAAATTGACAAATCATTCTTTCTACCATAACCTCATTTTTACCATCTGTAAAATGTAAAAAATAAATAAATAAAATATATTTAGAAAGTCATAGAACACATATACCTGTTTTCAGAAAGGCAACTATTATTATCTGTACAGAAGTGCAGGGACTATTCTGAGGTATTGAGTCCTTCAAGCTTTGTCTTCTCTTCTCACAAGTCCTCTTCACATTTGATGGAACCTATCCTAGGCTTACCTGGCAGTTTATTTTTGAAAATTTTCACTGTGGTCTCCATACCTAGCAGACAACCTATAAGATCTCATGGGTCTCATACAAAATTGTTTAAGCACTGTATATGCCAACAGAAAAACATTAACAAGTCTTATTAGTGGCAGAACAATAACTCAAAAATTCTTGGCTCTTAACCCTAATTAGAATCTTCAAAATAATGAAGTCATTATTGATACAGAAGTAATTGAGCTAAGTATTGAAAAGTTCCTAGGTAAACAAATTTATTAAACTAGTAGACTGCACTACGAGCTAACACTATGAGAGATTTTTTGCAGCCTAAACCAGTCAGAAAATTCTCTTTTTTGTTGTTCAAGATGTGTAGTTTAAGTCTTAGGCAGCTAAAATAACACTAGTCAATCACCAATACCAATTTTGTCTTTTTGTCATAAAGCAGATATATTGTAATTCATAAGGAATGATATCTTCTTGTGCTGTAGTCTCTATTATCTAAACTTCTAACAGAGGCAAGTATGTAACACATATTCCATGAATGAATCTGTTCTCTTAAGCCTCAACAAGGCATTTATGGATGATGCATATGTGTTGACAAAGAAACAAGCCATTTTCACAGATGTCAGCTCTGTTTTGGAACTTGAGCAAGCAGTTAACTAAGACACTGAGGTTGCTGTAGGCTTCATCGGCTATTCACAGCTTGAAGGTACACTATATCACTGGGGACGGACAGCACATTATGGAACTGTGCTCTGCGTGAAAGCTTACTCATGCTTCATTGGAAGGTGTATACATCAGCAAGACCTCACACACACATAGTGGGAAAATCTGAGCCACGTAGATGATGTACGCAATGTGGGAGACAAACCCTGGGAAATTCAAAAGGGTTTTAAAAGAATGTGGAGGAATAAAAAGGAACAGATGGGAAAATGAAGATATTGTAACAGAATGAAGAAGATAAGACAAAAGTGGTACAGAATAGTTGAGGCTGGAAGTGAGCTGCGGAGATCAGCTGGTATCCCTTTTTGGAGCAGATTTTTCAGAGCTGTGTCCAATCTGTCTAAGGATTGATAACCTGGACCCAAAGGCAACCTGTTTCAGTGTCTGACCATGCTCACAGTAGATCAGTTCAGTAGAAATTCCTGTAGCTCAGTTTCCATTCATTGGCTCCTGTAATTTCACTAGATTCCATGGTGATTCTGATTGCTTCTTCACTTCTTCACTTTACTAGGTACACCATGAGAAGATCCCCACTGTGCCTTCTCTTCCTACTACAGCTCTTCTGTCTATTGGCCTTTTCTTCAAAAGAACATTGCTGGCTCACATTCAACTTGACGCTCATCAGGGCTCTTGGGGGTCTTTTCAGTAAAGCTGATTTCTAGTCAGTCAGCACCCAGTACATATTTGTGCTTAAGGACATTCCTCCCCAAGTGTAGGAGTTTATATTTCTTTTCGTTGAACTTTGAGAGGTGAGGCCAAATCCTCTTTCTTCCCCTTCTTGAAGGTTGGTCTGGTATTTACTTTCTTCCAGTCTTCAGAAGCTTTCCCCAGTCACCATGATATTTTGAAGATAATGAGAGTGGCCCCACAGTGACACCGGCCAGCTCCTTCAGCACTTGTGGGTGTATCCCATCAGGTCTTATGGACTTCTGCATGTTCAATTTGTTCAAACCTTCCCTAACCAGATTCTCCTCCACTGACGGCAAGTCTCTCTTTCTCCAGACTTTCTTCCTGGTTTCAGGGGCCTGGGACTTACTGAATATCAGCAGCTTATATTGTGAATATCCTTTTTGCTCTATGGTTTATAAGTTTATACTGGTTCTGATGGAAATCTGGTGAGGTGACAAACATGAAGAAGAATACAGAAAGAAAAATAACACCAAGGGAAAAATGATGCTATCTATTCAACCTTTCAATTTTACATATTGAAGTAATTCAGTACCACAAATCAGCTTGAAAAACAGCCAGACCGCTGGGAAAAGACTATGTGTAAAAAGAGGACAATGAAAAACCAAGCATATATATTTTAAGACTATGACAGAAAATTAATAATTGCCACTATTCTGGTTTTCACTAAACAAATAATGTAATTTCATACAGACCCAGAATATCTAGGACATTTATCTCTCTCTCAGAATGACTTGTGTTACTGAAGACATTAATTTCTCACAATTTCACTATTCTGTCACATAAAAATTGATCATAGACAAATAACCTCTATCTCCATGTTCCTTGACATTTATTGAGATTGATTTTTCTGGAGGCATGTCAAAAGTTTTGAAACAAAATGAATTCTCTTGTAGCTAAGTAAGTGGATAAAGCTTACCCTTCTTTGTTTCTTGAAGAGGATTAACCCAGAAATGATACTTTCTTATTTCTACAAGACACGTATTTAAAAGGAAAATCTCAGAAGCATGGTATTGAGTTGCAATGTTTTTATTTTCTTGTTGGAATTGAACTTAATAAAATTTATATTTGTGCACAACAGCACTGACCACATTTTTGTCTGCTGATTGCATTTATAGAAAGGCAAAATAATGCTACATATATCCCAGTATCTTGACTTTGATCCTGAACAAGTTTTACTTGGAAGAGAGAAGTTTCACAACAACAGAGAGCACGTCCAATAATTTTCTACTGAAACAAGTGTTTTCTTAGCTTCTCTACAGCAACAAAAAAAGTGAGTTCTTTGTTTCAAGATATAAATAAGTAGTCTGGTTATCTGAGCTGCATGTCTTTGTAACTGAAAAAACTCTGAAAACATGCAAGGCTTCTCTGGATGCAGCTAGAATCAGAACTAATTCATAATTATTTTTATGAAGTTGTTTTTTATGGGAAAATTTGAACTTTTGAAAAACTGCATAAGCTCAATGAAATGTTTCTGAAATGTTCCCTAGGTTAGCATTTATGACAAAGCCAAAACAAAGAAGGAGCTGAGTGACTAGAACCCATCTTAGTGCCATCTGTCTGCATCACCATGCTGAACGTTGCTGGAGTCTGTCTTTCTTTGCTTCTCTGGCTTAATCTGCTCCCTTTTTTTTCAGGGGAATACAATTTGGATTCATCTCCCTCATTAAAAGAATACCTCAGCTACCTAGTATACTGATAGTTGTCTCTGATTCATCTGTCACTTTGTTCTCAAGCAAAACAAAAAAAGAAGCACTTTAAACAGTCTTTAAAAAAACATATTTATAACTTTTGCCTGGTTAGAGCACAGCAATATTTAAAAACCATTAAATGCATTTTTGGCTAATTAATGCAATTATTTCCCCTTGACTCTACTTTTGGTGTGAATTATTCCAAAACACTATGCACTCCATAATATATAATCATAAGAGTATATGTGACCAGAGTTACATTTAGTCACTTCTATATGTACAACTACTACTACTACTACTAAACCCCTATATATATATATATATATATATTCAAGTTGTGTGCTTTTTTTTTTTGAGCTTTCAAGTTCTTGATCTCAGACTTATCTTGAAACAATTAGTTCTAAGCTATTAAGTTCATGGGATACCTTTTGGTTTCTGGTGTTAGAAGGTATAAACAGAATGTTTGGTCACTTAAATTGGACTATTCAGCATTTTTTCAATATTTTTGTTACAGTGTCTTTATAATTTTTAAATATTTTTTAGATTTTTTCTTAGTGAAATCTTTCCATGTACCTTTCTTATCATCAGCCTTGAAATCTGCACTTTCCTACTACATATAGTTAAGAAGGATGACAAGAACTGAATGTATCATTCCAATATATCATTCCAAGTAGTGGAATATCATTGTTAAAATAATCTCAGTGTATTTTTACTGATTTCCTTTTTCTGTCTAAAAAAAATTCATCATGTCCATAAAAAGGGCAGTTCTGTTCAGATAATAATCTAATACAAGATATGAAAAAAATATATTAAGAAACCACACACACGTTATGAGTGTAAATACTAGCTTATCTAACAGTATATGTAGAACCCTCGCCAAATTTTATTACTGACATTTCCTCTAACATAATACTTAGAGTACAGAAGTTGAAGTATACTAATTTCTCTCTTGTACCAAAATATGATGTATTTTTGTTGTGTTCTTCCAAGAGTAGCAAGAAGATCACAATTCTTCTCTTGCAACCTTTTATAGTATTTATTGTGATGAGGTTTATTATATATTATTTTATTTTTATTTAATTTTATTTATTTAATTTAATTTAATTTTATTTATTTCATTTTATTTTTAAATTTATTTTTCGCTTTTTCTTGCGGCTGAATGCTGCCATCACACGAATCACATGTATCTGACAGCAGAATTTGACTGCAAGAACAGTAGTTCATGAAAAAAAGAGCTTGGCTTCCTGTTGTTGTTGTCCAAAATGACAATCATATTTCTTTTTGGCATTCCATTATTCAGACAGCTTCTGTCAAAACTTTATAACTCCCTGAAGAAAGTCACTGTAAGCGGATAGAAAGAATTTGTTTCCTCTAACAGCAGCATAGGCTTATGCTCTCTAGGCATTTTTCATGACGTAAAACATATCCAGGATTATAATTTTATCAAGAATTAATTCCTATTTTGTTATAGTTAGTTTTTCCATTGAATATGCTTGCTTTGCTCTTATTTTCTTTTGTTTAGCTTGGTTTTGGCAATTTTAGGCATCTGATGTGCTATACAATTTTTATTCTCAGAGTTGTATTAGAGCTACAATATCCAATCATATCATAGAATCTTAGAATGGCTAGACCTTAAGATCATGTAGTTCCAACCCCCCTGCCATGGGCAGGGACACCTCCTACTAGACCAGGTTGCTCAAGACCCTGTCCAGCCTGGCCTTGAACACTACCAGGGAGCATTCACAACTTCCTTGGACAGCCAGTTCCAGTGCCTCACCATTCTCACAGTAAAGAATTTCTTACTTATATTCAACTAAAATCTCCCCTGTTCAAGTTTGAACCCGCTACCCATTGTCCTATTGCTACAGTTCCTGATGAAGGGTCTCCCTCCAGCATTTCTGTAGGCCACCTTCAGATACTGGAAGGCTGCTCTGAGGTCTCCGTGCAGCCTTCTCCAGGCTGAACAGCCCAGATTTTCTTCGCCTGACTTTGTATGGGAGCCCTCACATGATCCTCGTGGCCCTCCTCTGGACTTCCTGCAACAGCTGCATGTCCTTCCAGAACTGCACACAGTGCTTCAAGTGGGGTCTCACGAGAGCAGAGTAGAGGGGCAGGATCACCTCTTTCGAGCTGCTGGTCACTCTTCTTTTGACCAACCAACACCCACAAGTCCTTCTCTGCAGGGCTGCTCTGAATCTCTTCTCCACCCAACCTGCAGCTGTGCCTGGGATTGCCCAGTTCCAGGTGTAGGACCTTGCACTTGGCTTTGTCGAACTTTATCAACTTGATACTCTCTCAAGCGTGTGAAGGTCCCTCTGGATGGCATTCCTTCCCTCCAGTGTGTCAACCATACCACAAACTTGTTGAAATGCACTCAATCCCATGGTCCATGTCATCAACAAAGATGTTGAACAGCAGCAGTCCCATCACTGATCCCTGAGGGACACCGTTCATCACTGGCTTCCATATGGACGTCGAGCATGGCTGCAACTCTCTGCATATTCCTAAAATAGATATCCCTTCACTATTCTTTTTACGCTATAATTCTTTTCTCATCTTTCTGTCACACTTATTCCGGTTGCCACTTCTTGCAACCTAGCTGTTAACTTTTTGAAACTTCTGATCTGACTGTTAAGAATCCAGGTATCTTTGGAAATCTAAAGTCAGTCATGTTTGAAAATAGGATTTAGGTGGATTCAAGACTTTCTATTTACATGTTACAATAAATCTACTGTTCTATGGAATAACTGATATGTTGCAGAACTAACATATATATAGCTGGGAAATAGCAGGAAACAATGTTATGGGTGGAAATGATATTCATGTAGATGAGGCCCTCAGTGGTATTGTTAGTAGTGATCTTGGCAGTCCTGGTGTAATGGTTAGACTTGATGATCTTAAAGGTCTTTTTCGACCTAGTTGATTCTATTATTCTATGATTCTAAGCTCAGTCCCTGATGTTTTGAGGATTTGCTGTCTTCTGGCTCCATTAACATAAATCATTATCAGTTTTCAAAAGAGCTGTTAAAATACAGACTTGAAAGATCTATTGTGAGAACTTGCATCTTTTCCTCTTTCTGATACTTGTTCACAGATTTCTTTCTTTTCCTACAAAATTAATTAGCTCAGTAATGATACAGTAGTCATTAAAAGTGAATCTGGCTTCTTCAGAAGCTACGTTCTCCTCAGTAGCAACAAATAAAGGATCTGAGACATCACTAACTTTTACTCTGCTTCCCCTACCACCCTCATAATTAGTCATAACAAATGACAGAAAGGGTGTAGCAAATTAATACAGAAAAATGTTGAAAAAGGCCACATCGCATTTGTCAGATCTTAGCAAGTTTTGCTGCATTAGCTGCTGTAATTACCAACTTTGAAGCATATTAGTATAATGAAAGAGGGAATGAGAAGCTGTGATTATTGATCAGAGTGTGTGACAGAACGAATATTTATACTTTCAAACCCAATCCAAAATTTATTGAAATACACAAAAGTGTTTTCTGGATTATGTTTAGGCAACATTTGAATAAGACTGAGTGAGAGACAAATACTGTCCAAGCAGAATTCAATCAGTAATAAGTGTCATCTTATTTTTTTTTTTTTTTTTCTGTCATCATATCAGTAGGTTAGTGAATTGTGTCTACTGGAAACTGCTTTTGACCTCCTAATCTTCAGATCTTGTTCCTTCTGTCTGGTCACTTAGAATTATCTATTTCTTACTTACAACACAGGTTTTCAAGTTAAATATACTGATCTACTGAAATTAATTTGCATTCTGAGTTTCATTTAAGATATTTGGATAAATATTAGATTAGATAGTTTATAGAACTTTTCATATGTCCTGTATTTCTTGTTCTAGATATATTCCAGATTTATTATTCTAGATATATTGTATCCTGACAGAAAAATATTTTGCTTGCTATCAGATATACCCAGTGAGAAACATTTTACATGTACAGTAAATTTGTTAATATTTCATGTGAGATATAGCAAATAAAGAAAATAAAATCTATAGAGAAGGAGATGTACAGGAGAAAAATGCAAACCAGACATAATGGAGTAATCAGCATGACATTTCTGTATCCTATTTTTGTCCAAAATAGTTTTCTTCTGAAAGAAGTACTGATACATATCTTTGACATTCCATTTTAGAATAGTAAACATCCAGTTTATCTGAAGATAATGACTCCTCCACAGTCCCCAGAAGGTCTTAAGCTGGTTTTATTTTACAAGCAACAGTCAGTATTCTGTCTGGATTATGTCTAAATCTAAGTGTACATCCCAGCTTCATGTAGCTTAACCTAGATTTGATTTAAACTGTACTAGAAATCTTCTTCATATATGTGTGTATGCAGAGAAATTATAGTATGATTTAGTAACAAATAATATCACAGGAATTCTTTTTTTGTATGTATTTGCTTTTCCTGAACCAAAATCAATTCAGCCTAAACTGGGACAGAAAAGCATGGACTAACTGTTCCTTTTCATTTTAATCTAATTTTTAGGACCATGTCCAGGGACAGTAATTTCGTATTGCTCATTCATTTTACCTGGAAAAAGACCAACAGTGTGCAATCCTAGAGTTAATCTTTACAATAATGTACTGATTGTACATCTCCTTAATTGAAATTTAACAAATGATTTGCTGCCTGTTTTTCTCCTGGCTTTTACCTCATTTCTCAAAAGCTGCCACATACATTAGTTTCTATTTTTAACATTTGAGAGCATGAATGTATATGGAAAATACATTTGCATTGTAGGTTGCACAAGTGCGATATCTCATTATTCTAATATCTCCTTCTTCATCTCGGCCTAGAAGTTTTCCCACAGCCATGTCATGTGTTCCTGTTCAAACCAGAAACTGATAGTTTTTCACTCCCAGGTAGAAAATAGGTAACCTCTGTACAAAATGGCAGAAAATGATACTAAACAGATTTGTTCTCGCATTTGTACAGCAGGCAGTTAGGGGCAGAGCAACATCATGATGCCCAGGAGTCCGTAACTTAAACTAAGGAATATCTAAGTCTTAAAATTAGATTTTGGGTTGTGTTCTAGATTTCCCTTTCTACTGCATTACATACGATTTGTATCATTGCTTTAGAAAACCAGACTTGCCTTTTCTGTCATGTTGAAGTGACATTGGGTCTCTATAAGTAAAACATGCCATGCTGTAATAAATACACATTTTAAATTTTACTCCCTAATACTTAAGATCATCTCTCAGACGTCCACATTTCTGGCTGAGTGCTTTTAAATGTCTTCTGATAGATGGTATTAAGATACTAATGCAAACCTGTTTCTTTGAAGAAAATTATCATAAAAATCATTAAATCATTCTGAGTTAAGAGAAAAAATCCTCAACAGAATTTCTAATTAATATTCAGATATAGATTGCTTTGATAGAAGTGCTTTATCACTTATTAAAAGAAATATGATAAGATTAAAAGACATCACCCACCCAATAATGAAGATTAGGTCTTGGAAAACAAAGTTACCATAAGTATTTGGAAAACAGAAATAGTAATGCAAATCCTTTCACTACGTAACCCCAGAGATCCAGTAAGCTTAAAGCCAGAAGAACTATTCAATCATGTAATCTGTCCTTATGTATCTATCATAGTTCATTAGATTTCGTTCACTTATTCCTGTGTTGGCCCAGTAATTTTTGAATTTCTGCCAGGACTTCATTTGGGAGCTGTCTTTGACTATATTTGCAAGGAAAATACCAAAGTGGGATCCCAAAGTCCACTTATATCTCTGCACATTATTGCTATATAAATATACAATATTAAAAATGCTAGCATACTCTAACAAAAGTGGTTTAGCTGTCAGAATGCAGTGAATGGCAAAAGTAAAAATAAAACATGAAGCACACTGAACTGAATGGCACACAGACACTCTGGATCCTGGGAGAACTCTGCCAACATGCAGTAACTGAATCAATCCTTATGTGGATCAAAAAGCAAACAATACTCACTACTAGAGTAAGTAATATGCTTCTTCTTAGAGGGAAGGGTTGCATTATTTCTATGACTAATTTATGACTCTGCTATTTTATGGAGGAATATATAATTCCAGAGAAATGTTCTAAATGTTCAGTATAATATAAAAATATAGAGAAGACAATATTGTAACTAGAGAATAATTTCCTTCCTTAATTGCAATTTTTTTGAACAAGGCCAAAATTGTAATGGATAACACTTAATTTTAGAAACAAATTCTTTGAATCATACCATTCTGAGGTCTCATGGTTCTTTATTAATTAGAAACACAAAATTATGGGTGAAGCTTTGCCAAAATCCAATAGATATCCCAAACAAAATATCTTCAATAATTTAACAGCACCAGCATGAAACTAATGTATTGTCATGGTTAAAATTCATGGGTTCAACTTCATCTCAGCTGAAACCAGGGCAGTTATTCATATATTTATGTAATGTTACTTTTACATGTGGGTTATAGAAGATAAACAATGCCAATAGGTCTAGAAAGTGAACCAATGATAGATATAAGCAATAGCTCTGTCCTTGATCCAGAAAATAGAAGTAGGGTTGAATAAAATGTCAGTTTAATCAATGGCAGCTTCTCACTCTCGTGGCCTCTATCACGTACATGTACCTCAAAAACATGAAGCAAAACAGCACAGAATATTTTGTCCAGGGTCTCCCAGCTTTTAGTTTTTGAGATGATTTTTAAACAGAGATGCTTTTATTTATGGATGGAGTTACATTCTAATGTGTTAATAATAGCAATAAATAAAATAAACTGTCAGAGAGAAGTGAAAAACATTTTATATTTTAACTAAAAATGCTATGTAGTTAAAATTGGTAACTACATTTGTAAATTATAAAATGTTTTATTTTGACAGTTTTCAATAGCAATTTTTGTATTGCTCTTGATATGATATTTTTCATTTTAAATCTGCTATTTTCAAGTGAAAAAATATTTATGAGGAAAAACAAGAGCTTTTTTTTGTCTTGAGTCAAAAGGTATATTTTTTACTCAATCGAATGCAACTTTTTTTTTTTATTTTTTCCTTAAAAGTCCTAAACATTGTTTTTCTTATTCTACCTTGCTTTAATATTTCTGTCATTATAGCTTCTAAAGAAATCAGTCTCTTGCCTGTAACACCAGTGTTGCAAGATGAGTTTGCTTTTCTGGAAAAGAAAAGAAGAAAAGGGTTTTTTCCTAAACATATGTGAATAGCTTGCATTGTGGGATCTCTGTTTTCATCTTTTTTTTTTTTAGAACAAAAAGTAAAATAAATCCTCTCTCCCTATCAGGTGTGCACTGTTGGCAGCTTTCCAAAATGAGTTACACTACAAAATGGAGTATGTGGACCAAAAAAGAAAAAAGTTGTGTTGGGATTTTTTTTCTTGTCTCGGCTAAATGCTAGTCAGCTCACTGTCATAGGTGACTATGATATATCCATTCCTATCAATTAAAGTAAACATAACTTAGTCCAGATTCAATTTTCAGATGATTAAAGGAAAGGAAGTAAATGTACTACTGTATTTGCTGTCCCAGCTATACAGCTTAGGATAATCTAATTCATAAGACTTTCTGATGTATCACAGATGAACAACTTGGATGCCAGATGTAATATGGCTCGTATGCAGTGTATATATAAAAGGAGAGTTCTCATGCTCTAGTTAATTAATTGGATTATGCCTTCAAAAGGATTGACACTTCATATGCCCTCATTCTAAGCATTCTTTAAGAAAGTTTGCAGAATAGTCTTCAGAAGAACAACCTAAAGATGAACTTCCAATTCCTGCTATAATGCAGTCTTCTTTGGAAAAGGTAGTTTTAGAGTGCAGGAAAAAATGTTAAGCAGAAGATGAAGTGCCATACTTTCATGAAGTGTGGCACCTAAAGAAGAGATAAATCCTTAGTCACACCTTAAAAATGTCACTGTCATGATTCCTAACCACCTTTCTCTGTAAATCTCTTCTTTGTTCTCAGTTAGACTTTAGGCTAAAGATTTGGTCAAGTATGCCCTGAACACCAGTAAATATGAGGAATTAGACACAAAATGCTACAAATATTTTTACTAACTAATTATAGTTTGATATTCCTTAATACATTAGTCTCCACTCTTACCTAGACTTGGGAATAGTCCGAATATTAATTTAGCATATAGAAGTAAACATTTAATCTAGCTAGAATAGCATACAGAATTCTGGAAAAATGAAAATACTGCCTTATCTTGGATTGTCATTTTATCCAGAAAAGCTCTATATCCTGTATCCATAGGCATTAACAGTGTCCCCTGAACAACTCTGAAATCAAAACAAGAAGTTTAACTTATTTCGAGGTTTTTGTTTTTTTCATTTTTCTATCACTTCACTTGAACAGAATACACATGAAGGACTAAGGAAGGAATTAGTAATTTCCAAAGACCTGCATACTAGTAAAAAAACCCAAAAGAACACTGAAATATAGCTAGTCACAACATATCAGAAATACCGAAAACTCTGACAGGCTGAATATTATATTTGGAGGCTTGCACTGATTCCAGGTTTGAAATGAATTTAACTAATCTGTAGTTTTGCGGAAATCACTACAGATTGCTGTAGAGGACTTTTGTAGAAGTTTACAGACATTTAAAATAGCGCATAGGAACTTGTAAAAGAATTTCAACTGAATGCTTGACTAAGTTGTTTGGGCAGTTAGATGGCTACAGGTGTGGAGTCTGTGAAGGTCGTGCAGGGATGGTTAACCATACTGCACTCTGATGGCTAATCTTCAAACTATTCTTTCTTCAGATGCAAAATTTCCCATTTTTATGATGGTTCCCTGATGCTCTTAAATCCCAATGGCCAGCAGAATTCTGGTACATTAGGCATTTCATAAAACCTGGTAAAATTTTATTCCTTGGATCAAACTCCCTACCATTAGCCTCAGTAATATTTCCCAGCTATGTGTTTCTAAGGGGTGGTGTCAACAGAGCATTTGTTTAGAGCTATACACATCCAAGGGATTGTCACAAGTTGTCACATATGTGAAAATGTTCACAAATCAATGGAATAAATATCCAAAATGAGATCTAAACTATCTTGAGGGCAGGAGAATAAGATTTTTATGTAATCTTTGGTTAATAATTCTGCTCCTGGGAGGGAAATAAATGGGTTTTGAAGTTTCAGGAAGCTGAAGTACTCAAAACCTAAATTTTTACTGAAACTTTTTTGACTATAAAATGCTTGGGGGCAGAAAGAATGGTGCTTTGTAACTCAAAATTGCTGCAGGACAAGAAAACCATAGTTTTATCATGAAAGTAGTTTTAATGCTACATATTTTATACTAGCACAGCACTTATCATTTCAAGGGACTGTGAAAGTCGGCATGCAGTACTCCATAACCCGACATTCAGCACAGTCAAAAGGAAGAAAAAAGTACCTTCTTCTCTTGATATCAGTGGCATGACTACCCAATATCAATTTATCTGCAATTCTTAATGAAAAATAAGGCAACTGATATACCTGTTATATAAGTCCTTTTTTTAGTACATAAGAATCAAAATAAACTCCATGCCACTATGTATAAGTTTTCTGAAGCTTAGAAAAAAAAAAAATAAAGCAATTAATATTTAAAACTTGTTTAGAAAGATCTCTCATCAGTATTTATAAGGCATATTAGAATTTTAAATACTGCAGAAATGCTTAAAATCCAGAATGCAGGTCTGCATCCTTTATACCCTTTTACCTTTTACAGCTCCCATGCAAATTTGTGAAGAAGATGCATTTTTATATAGAAAAACCTTGCCTAGCAGAATTCCATCTCAATTGCTTAAATAGCTGTTGAGCTTCTGAAGATATTTACTAATTGCTGTTATGTGAACTCTGCAATAAGTATCCTGTAGATTATTTGGTTTGCAGAACAAAAAAGAACAAAAACTCTCATTTCATATTCCATTTTTGGTCAACCCTAATGTAAAAGAATCAAGAAGTGAAGATTTTACAATGGTTTTAAAGAAATTTAAGTTGGGAATTAAGAATATCTGATTTGTCTTGTGAAGTTAACCAATGAATAAGAAATATAAAAATAAAGAGATTCATTCATTGATCTTATTTTCTCCTCCCACTTTCTGAATTTTGTGGCTGCTATAGAAGAACTGATAATAATAATTTGGTGTTAGAACTTCTTTGCACCTTGTTGATATCTTTGTAAACTCACCACAAGCCAGAATCAGCCAGACACTCTGAGGGCAATACACTGTTGTAATGTCTTCAATGTAAAACCTTTCTGGAAAATTTAGCTAATAATGGAAATAACCAAATGACTGATTTGGCACTTTTGGGATCCACACAGAAGTGATGCAAGTGATGACAACAGGAACTTAGTAAATCTATCCCTATGCTCACTAATTTTGTATTTAAAGACCATATTGGGAAATACATCTATATTTTCATCAAACATAAAATGCTTACATATGTTGGACATATGTTCTTAGTTTACCTGAAATTGGTATCACTCAGCTCCCAACATTTCCTTCCTTCAGTGACCAGGACTGCTGTTCCCAATGTTGGAATAAATTTGTCCAATATATTATGAAATGTTTCTAGATAAAGTGCTTCATTTTAAACTTGTTTCACACAATTTAGAGCACGTAATTCATAAGATGTTACTCAAATAATTTGTTTTGCCATCACTATTCAAGTCTGCCCAGGCCTCTTTTCATGCACTGGTATTCAAATCATCCTATGAAAACAGAATTTTTTATTTTTTTTTTTTTGTAAGCCTTTGGCTCTTGCTGAATACTGCAGTAATTCACACAAAATCTGGTGGAATAATGATATTATATGTGAGTGTTTACACATGGGCAATTTAGAAATAAAAGGGTAAAATGCAAAATTAACTCCGATTTTGGATAGCTGACATTAAGTATCTAAGACCAATTTTCCAAAGTCTTTAGCTGATATATTTAATCATAATTTCCACCCTGCATCTTTTCAAAAATCTTCTAGGTAAGAAGCCAAAAGCTTATCACTTAAAGCCTTCAGAAAATGAAGCGTCTGGTTTCCTGGCTACCCTGAAAATGTTAAAAAAAATAACAAACTTAACCACAGGTTTAATTTATACTAAGAATAATAAGACAGTTATAAAAAAGGTGCATATTCTAGTTCCAGTTCCCAAACTAATTCTTACCACAGTCAAATCACATTTTACCCAATGCTGCTTTTAAACGTTACTGACTTGCTGGAGCATTCCTATTGGTCCTGAATGGGCTGAAAACATTGTTTCCACTTAAAAAAAAGTAGTTAATAGTAAGAGAACTTCTGGTAAAGACATGAAATGTGTTTCAGAAAGCTATGTATAACCGTATCTTAGTCACACACATGTGGGCAGGAAGCAAATGGTAAAAGGAATAGAAGCATGGAAAATCAAAATCCCAAATCCTTTCTTATAATAAGTAAAATTAATTAATTACCATACAATAATGTTGCACACTTCTGGTATTGTTCTAAGTAGACAATAGAAGATTGTGCTTAAAATATTATCTTTTCTTTATGCAGAGTCTGACTGAACATGCATGTGTTCTTTCTGTAATCCAGTGTCTGTTTTGTAGCCAAGAATTATCTCAGCTAATTTCCCACTTCCTTCCATTTTCCTTCTCTGGTCCCTAATCCAGGCTTCATGTCTATTTTTGCTGTCTTTCCTATCTCTGATATTCATTGAAACATTTAGGTTGGAAAAGGCTTTTATGATCAGTAATTCCATCTGTAACCCAACACTGCCAAGTCCACCACTAAACCATGTCCCTGAATGCCACATCCACACATTTTCTAAATACTATGGTATGGTGACTCATTTTACGTAGCCATCATTTCCATAGGTATAGGAATTTTGCATAGACATCATCCTCTTTGAAATATAAAATCTATGATTAGATAATTTTGTCCTATTTTTCTAGAAAGTTGCTTTCTGATTTCATTAAACAGAATAGAAATTTACAAATAAGGAAAAAAAGATTTTTTTTTTAAGCAGTGTAATGACATGAGAACTTCAATTACTGCTTTTTATGTCCTGGAAAAGGAGAGAGGTTTTTAAAATCAAGTCTGAAGTTTCATTCCTAAGGTTTGGTGTACTTTTCAGAGCTTCTGAAGCTTCTGACTAATGATAGATCTCATTTGATGGTGAGAAATAAATAATCTGAAACCTGGCGCAAATCCTTTACCTGGCTTATTTCTAGATACCACTTCAGGTACTCCTGCACAATATTGTCATTAGGAACTACATTTGTCTTTGAACTTGCTGTGGCTTTTTGAGCAATGACTTTTTTCCCTACTTGGTATTAATACCTACTTGGTATTAATACAGCATTCATTTTTTTAATTAGCTATTAGTTTTTAGAAACAAAACAGCAGAAAGTACATAGCAGGAATATTTAATATGCCTCACAAATTACTTTTGGCTCTTTTAGTGCATAATTTCCTCCTTCATCCTCTAAACCATTAGATTTGTTCTATAAAATGATGCCATCCCACCAAATTCCCTTGAAACGTAATGGCTTATGTTCTTACATACTGATTTATTCAGAGTTGTCTGTCTGTCTCCATTTTAAAAGAACTGTGTAAGTCTATTCCAGAATCAATGAAGTAAACAGAAAGAATCCAGCTTACTTCAGAGGTATTTGGATAAAACCATAGGTCATTACAGACATCTAATATTTCATTGCTGATGCAAATCTTAATCAGATGGATTAAGATGTTTATGTTTTAGCTTCAGTTGCAAGGCGTAAGAAATCACTTAATGACATAGTGCTTATATTTGCAATGAGAAAGTATATCTAGCAACTGGAATTTTAGTAACTTTGACAGCTTAAATGAAACTGGCAAAAAGCTTCAAATAAGTCATCTATTTGCTGGATTGTTAAGATGTGTTTTAACTAAAAAAATTTCATACACATAGTAGTGTGGCATTTCTCACAGCTTTACATAGATGAAAAAGTTCCATTATCCTCTTTTCCACTGAGGCATTGGCTAGTAAGGTAGAAGCATAGGAGTTACATCTCAAGTTACATGGAAAATACTTAGCAGTGACCCCAGTGATACCAGGATTTTAAATATTATTACACCATTCTCTGACTTGTTTCCTTTTAAAACTTCTACCTAATAGCAAGCAGGGAATACAGAGAGTGTTCTAACATCACTTCCAATGTACAGCATTTTTTCACTCCTTTGTGTTTGAAGACACAACTGAAGCAACCAGAATGTGTTTAAAACTACTGAGTCTGCCTTAAGAGCAGTTGAATACCCATAAATATCTAGTTAATATCAAGGTCATTCTTTGCTATCTAAATTATCTGGAAAACAGGATAAATATATTAGTGGAATCACAATGATCATTAAATAAATTTGCACTAAAAGAATAAATTTGTACAAAGACTATGAAGACAGAGAAAGAGGGTAAAAGGCTTATAAAAATCATAAACAGCAAACATAATGAAACTGAGTTGGAAATGTAACCAACACTTCTCTGCTCTTAGGAAAACATATCTACTAGGAAAAAAACCTGCTTTGATGACAGCTACACTTTTAAAGGTGCACAGAAAATTAACAGTGCAGTCAGAATCTGAGAACTCTAGTCATACATTATAAGCAAAAAATAATATTTTTCTGCATGTGCATAGAACCTGCATCATGAAAACATTAAAGTTTATAATCTTGTTTCCTAGAGAGTTCAGGTGGTCCAATATTCATAGAAACATAAAACCATACAACAGTTTGGGCTGGAAAGGACTTTTGAAGTTGAATCATCTAGTCCTGCCCCCCTGCCAAATGCAGGGACATCTTTCACTAAATTAGGTTGCCCCATGCAGCCTAACCTTAAAGACTGTCAATAGCAGGGCATCCACAACTTCTCTCAGCAACTAATTCTGGTGTCTCACTACCCTCATCTTAAAAAATTTCTTATGTTAAATCTGAATCTACTTTCTTTCAGTTTAAAATTGTTGTCCCTTGTCATGTCATTGCAGACCTTGGTAAAAAGATTTTTTCTGAATTTCTTATAACCCTCATGTCCTGGGTTCAGCAGTATCAATCATTTTTTTCTCCTTCTTAGTAGCTGGTGCAGTGCTGTGGGTTTGACTTTCAGCCTGGGAACAGCGCTGATAACGCCAATGTTTTTAGTTGCTGCTCAGTAATGTTTAGTTTGACCAA
>JANHGB010017149.1:9274-27374 GCA_026283785.1 Coracopsis vasa
AGAGCAGCTTGCTCCAAGCCTCTGTGTCCAACCTGGCCTTGAGCACTGCCAGGGATGGGGCAGCCACAGCTTCTCTGTGAACACTAGAACATGCTGGGCCCCTATGGCAAGGTGTGGGTGCAAGTGGCAGGGAGGACACTGCTGCCTTCTCGTAGCCCAGGAGAGGCGAAGACACTCTCCTCCACACAGAGCACGTGTGTGGAAGCCGGGGTGTAATAAAACAGCTCACTCTAAACAGCAGCCTGTATGTTTTCTGCTATACTAAGCATTACAGGAGTGAAGGTAGTTAAAGTCAGCAGCATGAAAATTAACATTTAAAAAGATACTCTATATTCCTTAGCAAAGCACTGCAATCCAAAACATACTGTGTGGGCTTGGGTATGAGAGGAAGGGAAAAAAAAAGATTATAATAAAAAATAGACTGCAGGCATAGAGTGAACAGTTGCCGTGACCTTGCCTTTTGTATGCCATTACACAATTCAATGGCAGTCCACTCAAACCTTGCTCTCGATCAATATCCTATTAAAGCAGCACAAAAAGTCTCTATAAACTTAGTGGTTTGCTATGTTTATAAATGGAACTCAGCATAATTAGATGGTCAATAGCAGGCTGTACTTGTAATTTTAAAATGAACATCACACATTTCATATCTGTTGTAGTCGCCACAACCTCTTTGAATCTAATGATACAGTGTGTAGGAAACAAAAGCCTTGCAAGAAAAAAGAGCCCAACACCCAGCTCCCCTTTCCCCTCGGCAGCAACAGCAGCAGCACAGTGTGTTTCCCTTTGTTTATGGAGTCACAACACAGGAAAAAGTTTATTAGTCAAATGTCATGTTTCTCCCATTTAACCTTAAACACATTATCACTTCGCTGCAGCGTTACTCACGTAATGATCTTAGTCACATCCCAGCCCCTTTGTAAAAATAAATACATAAAAATGGAAAAGAGAGAAACTTAATATTAACATGACTAAAAACGAGTGCCGGATTCCAAGGAAGACAAATGCCAGCCTGGCTGGTTTTATTTAGTGGGTTTCCTGCTCTGTAATTCAATAAAATTTTCAAAACAAATATTCCAATTGGGTTAAGTCAGAGGGATTTTTGTTAATTTCTCTGTTATTTTTCTTGCCATTCCGGGTGAAGATCTGAGCTAACAGGCTGGCAGCGGAGGGAGTAGGTGATGCTACCCCGTGTCCCTGACAGTAGCACAGTGCTGGTGCTCAGGAGAGGGGCCCAGCTTCCTCCTCCTCCTCCTCCTTTTGGGCAAAATACCTCCTCGTTCCACTCAGAGCAAGCGAAACGTGTCCCATCTGCCCAAATGCCAGCAGCTGAAATGGGAGCTGAGGCTGGCATCAGTTTATTTGCATAGAAAGCCTTCAGACATCGCTGGGTAGTAGAGGAAGAAGGGTCCTTCCTCCTCACCCCCTGCCAGGTCAGGGCCCTGGGTCAGATGAAATCTTGATGCCTGCACATAGGTGGAGACTATTGTTTTGACTCACAACTGCAGTTTCTGACACCCTTTCCTGTTTGGGAGATGTTCCTGAGCTATCAGAAGGTCACTTTGCTGCAGAGCATTTCTTCTTCAATGAAGAGGTTTAATTTAGGCACAGTTTGGCCACAGTTTGCACCACTTTGATCCCTTTGCTTACTCTCCAGAGTGGGGAATCCTGTGAATAGATGAAAGTGTTCCCTTCCCGTCAGCTTTCTGAGCACATGTGAGGTGGACAGTCCACAAGGCAGTGTGAAAAGCCGTTAGGAGCAGGTTGGATGCCTCCTGGCCACTCCTGTGGGCAAAACACAAGGGTGAATAGAGGAGGCAAATGCTAAGCAGTGAGCTCTCCGCAGCCAAAGCCTAGCACAGGAGGTGTGAGGAGGCTGAAGCAGAGGGAGAAAGCACACAGGGCTTCAACTCAGCCAGGAAGAGGAAGCAACCTTCCGCCATGCAGATTGAAAACATTAACCTCTTCCTGACAGTCTCGGACTGGGCTCCACACGTCAGCACACTGCTGTGTTTTGTGATAGTAACTGTGAGCAAAGGTATGAATATCCTTTGCTGAAAGACAAGCGTCAAATATGTGCCCATCAGGCACGTAGGAGAAAGGAGTTCAGAACCTGTGCAAGGTTTGCCAAACCACTTTTAGGGCCAGAGACCTTGAGCTGGTTGTGGCAGGATAGTGGCTCCTGTGTAATGACTGCCAAAGGGTTGTAGGTACTCACTGCCATAGGCTAGCCAGGCACTTTAACCTCTGCTGCTTAGATCTCTTGGTGTATATTAGAGATCGGGTTAGTTCTTTAACCCTCAGGTTGCAAACAGGTTCTTGAGTGGTTTGGCCTGTGACAAAGCATCCTTCATGTTTGCTACCTCGGGCGGAAATTACTGTGTGATTAGCCCTTTCTACTTTGTGCTAAGTTTACACAGCGTTAGCAATACGTTGTTCCTACCCCACCCCTGCTCTGGAGATACATTTCATTTTCCTATAGGGCCAATTCAAGGCTTGGAACAGAAATGGCCAGGATTCAGGCAGAGAGCAATCAGCAAAGGCAGGAGGGAGAGAAAGAAGAGAAGCATTATTCACAGACCAGTTTTTCTTCCATATCTGTTTGGAATAAAACTGTTTCATAAATTTTGCAGTGCCTAGGAAGGAAAGGAAGTGCCTCAGAAAGAAACGGTGCTTTAATTTAGTGCTTGCCTTTTAATGTTCCCATTTGGAAAATAGTATGCTTAACCTGTAAGTAAGGCTTTGGTAGGTAGAGGGTGCAGAGGAATTGATCAGCAAAGGGTTTACAGAGCACAAATCTGTTTGGCAAGGAAGTTGCTGAAAACTGTGGAGTAGATGCTGCAGAGAGTACCTTTATGATTGATTTCCATTCAAGTCAGACTGACTGCAGTGTGGTCATTTTTCTAACCCATAACTGCTCACACTGCAGCAGTCTGCTATCTGCAGGGTGTCTGAATTATAGCAGTCCATGTCCGTGTTACCTTTTACACAAATTACTTACACCGGTTTCTTTTTCCATGCAAATTCATCAGTTTTACAGCCTCTTGTAGCTGCTGTCAGGAAACTGTTGCAGAAAGCACAAATTGATAAAACCAGTTAATTTTACTGTGCTTAATGTTAGTTTCTTTCTGTTAACACACCCTTTCATGTATAGCCAGTCTGCAGGAAGCATGTGATAGTTAAGAGAAGATAACGAAGGGTTTGAATGTTCTTGTCATAAATTACTTCCCAACTTAATTCCTTTTAATGATCATTCCAGATTTTCTCCAGTTTTAATGGCGTTGTGTATTTTCCACCCCATGCTTTAAGTCCGTGGCTATCGAGGCCGTTCCCTTTCTGTCTCAATGACGTTCTTAAAAGATCCTTGCCAAACAACAACTAATTGTCTTGTGGGGATGATGAGGCAGCTGCAAAGCTACATTATTCCTCTGTCAAATCTGACATTGTGAGCTCCTTAAGACTTGGGGTGAAATACTGGCCCCACTACAGTCAATGGCAGCACTCCCAGCAGCCTGTGTTTCAGCCCAGACATGTTAGCTGGGTGATAGGAATGATCCTGTCTTCATTTCCTCACTCCTGCCCCATCGGAGTGAAAGATGTTTTCATGTTTGAAAATGGGCCAGGTTCTCAGACCAAAGATTAAACTTGGCTCAGCATCCTTGGGTGGCATTGAGACTGCTTCGCCTTTGTTGCTGTGAATCAGGGCTCTCAGACAATACATTCCAGGCCAAGCTTGTGCGTTTTATTGTGCAGTGCGTCCTCTTTCAGATGTGTCTGAAATGTGGGAGAAAATCATCATCTGTAATTGTCAGCTCCCAAAGTTGTATTGTCCTGTAAATAGCACAGTGGATGTGGTACCATTTGCTGTACAGTGGCATTTCTTTGTGAAATGCAGTATCTGTTGACTTTAACATTAAGCTGCTCAGGTCCTTTTCTGTTCCCAGAGTTCATAGGCTTGTGCCTGCAAACTTCAGGGTGTATAGGAATTCATTATGTTTTAATGTAAAACCAAGGCTTCAGGACAGGGAAATGAAAGGTATTCATAACTTTTACAGTAAAACTTAGGTGCTGGATGAGGTAATGAGAGGTGAACAGTGAAAGCCAACTGCTGGAGAAAAGTCTTTGAAGGTCATATATCTCTGGCTTTGATTTAGCTGGAGGAGAGGCCAGAGGAAAACTCAGATGTTCACAGGCAGAAAAGAATTCGGGTTTCTCATTTGCTTTTGTGCTTTCTCCAAGGAACATTTGTAACCTCTGTGCTTGTGGATGTACATCACGTACATACCAAAGGTCCTGAGGTGTTGTGTATTTCCCTGCCTATACTGCTTATAGATTATGCCAAGCACACTACAGGGATGATGCAGCCTATTTGTAACTATGCCAATAGATGCAATGTTGTCCTAAAAGCAAAAGCAACAGGTTTCATTAAATGTTACAATTATATTAGTAGAAAAGCAGTACTTGAAGAAAGCCTTGCCATAATTGCTTCATTTTAAAAAAGGAGGAATGCAAGAAAGAATCTATGTCATGGAACATTGTATTCTTGATAAAATTTACATCTTCTTGATTGCAGTGCCAGTTACCATTAGCATTTCCTAATTTCCTCATCCCACCTGTTCTCATCGCGAAACTAAACACACTCATGAGGAAGAAGAAAGTGATTTTGAAGTGCAATTCATGCCTTATTCACATGACTTACTGAGTGCAATCTCTTTTGTTTCCCCAGCACCGATAGCTGCAGGAACAGGCCCTAATTTCTCCCTCTCAGATTTGGAAAGTTCTTCATACTACAGCATGAGCCCAGGAGCAATGAGGAGGTCTTTACCTAGCACATCCTCTACCAGGTAATTTAATCTCTGCCTACTACCAGGTTACTTGGAAACCCAGGCCAGCATCATTACTCATCTGGGAAAGTAACCATTAAATCCTTTGACAAGCTGTTCAGGGGCCTCAAAATGTGGAGCTGTTTCAGACTCACAGAGCTGAATGTTCAACTGGATTGCTGTTAAAGTTCTTTTTATAAGTACAAGCTTGAAGAAAAAACTGCTGCATTGACTCGTATAACTTCTGGCTTGTATCTCAGTGTACTGGGAGAAGTTCCACTGGAACTGCTGGAGTTTCACTTGTGGCGGAAGAGAATTTGGAGCATAGTGAGATGTGCGGCTTTGTCCTAGCAGGAAAGAAAAGACTTAAGATAGATTTGTATGCAGATAAAGTGTTATCTGTGAGACTAGCATTGTTTTAGGACCTTGGCCTATAATGCATTCTAGTTTTTATGCAGCATTTAGAAATCTGTGAATCAGCCATTGGAAAACAGTATTATTAATGCAGATGACTACCCAGTCGGATTTTGATTTTCGCTTAGATGCCAACTATCAAACAAGGATACTTTTTGACTTTTTCCCTTTAACTATCCATGAGATTAGATTTATAAACAAGCCCAGTCACTCTAGTAGTCTTGAACACTATTAAGAAACCAGATTGGTTTTTTTCTTCCCCCCCACAGCCAAAAGAGCTCACTCATTTCAAAGACATGACAAGAAAATCGGACTTCAGCCCAGGCTTCTTTTACATCTTTGTCTCAGTCTGCAGTGCCACCAGCTTTGCAGCGAGCAAAGTAAAAAGTCTCTATAGTCTGGCATGTGTAAAAAGTCTCTATAGTTTGAATATAGTTGGTTTTCATTAAAACCAACCAAACAACAGCTTTAAAGACAGGCTCTTCACAAGAACTTCTCACAGTTTGCAGTGACTGGGGAATATTCTAGATCTTGCACTAAGTGTGCACGTTATGGAGCTTGGTGACTACAATTCCCAATACACATCAATTAAAAACTGTGCTTTTTCTTTTTTGTGTGTAAAACTTCATAGCCTACAGTGCTCGTCATTAGCACCATTCTCAGGTAGAATTTACTTGGGACTCTAGAAGCAAAAAAGTGAGGTTATTAATGTTACTTAAGAGCTCAGTTGTTGCTCTTCTGTTCTTCTGCAAATAGCTACCACTGATAAGGAGCTAATTATAAACAGCATGGGTAGTTAATAACTTGGTAATATGTTTGTTTTCCTCTCATTAGGCTGTTCCCAGTCAGGAAAAAAAAGTATTCCTTAAATACACAGACTCAGCAGAATGATCAGGCGGTAATTATATTGTATGCACACAATTTCCCCTATTGACACATAACAATTCTCTAAATTAAGGAATGGCCAAACCTGCATTCCGCACATACCACAAGACTTATTCTTCCTGTTTCTCACAAACTGATTTTGCATACCCGCCAGCTCCTACCTGTGCAGGCCTTCGGGTGGGGAGCTGCGGAGAGGCTGCGAGTTTTAAACCAATACAAACTGCAGTGGAATATTTTATGTCTGTTAAATACGTTCCCCCTACACAGAGGAGCCTGTTCTTGAACGCTTTAAGTCTTAATAGAATACAGATTTGGGGAAAAAAAGTGAGCTGACCCAGCCTTGGAAAAGTACTTAGAAGAGAAATTCTCAGTAACGTCCCCACGCAGTCTGTGCAACTCATTATAGAACACAGAGCCAAGCTGAGTGTCTTTGGCTTTGGGTTCCTCTCCCTGCAGAACTACTGGAGTCTGAGCCAATGGCCACCAGAGACCACTGAAAGGGCTCTTCTGTCTCCTGAGCCTTTGGTGAGGGAGGTGTGGGGCATCACAAGGGAGTGCTTTAGTACTGACACTGGCCAGAGAGACCTGCTGGGGCCTTTTTATCCTTGATGGCGTTCAGTTACAGAGTAAAACACTTATACTTGTAGCATAACATGAACATTTGAACCAAGAATGGATTCCTCCATCATTCACTTCCTACGTTTCTTCTTACAGGACTGAAAGCTAGGTTAATTTAATGGCTGCAGTTAAAAGATGGAAAATATAAGTTTGAACTGATAATTTGTCTTTCAGAATAACCTATGGAAAAAATATGACAGTTAAAATAAGTCTTGTGTGTCATTACTGTACTCATTCAAATTGCAAAAATCATGCCGTACAAATTAAATTCTTGCCTTTTTATTGACCTCTGTGCATTATGGAAAACGTCCTACTTTGTGATCTGTAAAAGCCTGAATGTTAAACTATCTTTTAGTTAAACTTCTGTGTGCTTAGTACTTCAGTCTGGACTCTGTGAGAACTTGTTTTGTATCTCACTGAAGCTTAGTCATTGGCGACGAAGCAAATCAGAAACAAGAAGTGGATACTGAGAGGCTGAGTGGTCAGGATGGCTGTGCAGGGCTCATCTTCCCCTTCTCAGGGCCCTAAATCTGTTATAGTGCCCATGACCAAGTTAGTCCCAAGCAGGGCTAGCAAGGTATGTGTCAACAAAAGTGCCTTTGTTCTTTTCCATACATTCTTATGATGTGTTTTTACTTTCTCAGCTCCACAAAACGTCTCAAGTCTGTGGAGGATGAGATGGACAGTCCTGGTGAGGAGCCGTTTTATACAAGCCAAGGGCGCTCTCCAGGAAGTGGCAGCCAGTCAAGTGGATGGCATGAAGTGGAGCCAGGTAAGCCACGGCTTTCAGGAGCCCGAGAACCTGATCTCCAGTTGCTCTGTTTTGTTATCAGAATATGCTGAATGCTGTGTAGAAAGGCGATCAATTGTAAACATCTTGTAGCTTCTCCTGAGAAAAGGTCAGTCTAATGAAAGTGTTGTAGTGGTTTTATTGCTCCTGCAGCTGTGAATGTTTCTGTAGTGTGTCACTTCTGTGTTTTGGCCAAATATCTGAAGTATTTAAATAATGCAGCAAAAGATAGGAGGTCTTTTTCTGTCAAAAGCCCCAGATTCAACTCTGGGATAGCAGTGACAATCACGCAGCAAAAAGCAGTGCTTGTCTGGGCTGTGCTCTACAGTTATACTGTTTAAATAAATATCCCTAAACTTATAGAAGGTAGAAGGACTTTTCAAGCATTATACAACACTTGAGCTCACTTAGTAATGACTTTTAAGAGACTTACCGAAGGAGCTGTTTTATTAATCTGTAATACCATGAAGTGTGATTGGAGGCTTCATATCAAAATAGATATCGCTGGGTGTTACACTTCATAAGGCCTAGGAAGCAGCTCTTGTGCCTCTTCTCAGTTAATTTTTGTGTGTGATCTTTCTTGTTGATCATCTTTTGGGTTATGTTATGTTACATACTTAACTGTCCATTGATCACTTATCCTGAGATCATCTGGGTGCTTAATACTATCGGAAATACTTTTCTGGGTCAGTGCTACATGCGTAGGTGAAGTTAATGCTTCAGTTTTGCTTATGGCTACATAATCAAGTATTTATTGCCAATAAAAATAACAGAAGTCTTATTTGTTAGGTAAAGGCAAGCAGGTCTTTCATCTTCAGCCTCCCAGTGTTTGAGATGGCCCTCTAAACACCCCAAAGGGTCTTCTGCAATATGTATTTTTTTCCTTTCTTGTTTGTTTGGATTTAAAATAGTATGGGTTTGGGTTTGTTTTGAAACAACACATGCTTGTCCAGAGCGCTGTGTATAATGAACTATACAGCACAGAAAAGTAAAATCAACCTGAACAGCATTAAAATCAGTTCTGTGGGCACTTGGCCAGCCACCTATATCCTTCATCATGTAGGAAACATACCCACAGCTTTCTCTGGAGACCCTGTCAAACAGCTGTCCTTTACAGCATGCCCAGAAAGTCTCCAAATTTGGGCTATTCCAGACTGGGAGGGGACTGATTCCCGTGCCTGGGAGCCCTTGGAGGATCCCCTGCCAGCTGCCCTCTCTCCTCTAATGAGGAGGAGCCAGCTTGTGGGCCCTTATTGACTGCAGATGTGGCACTTTGGCAGGAGGAGAGGGTGGACCTGCAGGCAGACAAGTGCCAGGCTCCCCATGACTGCCTTGCCGCTGCCGTCCCCAGGGCTCTGGTGCTTTCAGTGAGGTGTCCTGCTCAGTAGACACTAGGGGCTGTTTCCTCCATCAGCTCCAGGCTCCAGATGATGTAAGGCAGAGCTTCACCTTGTACTAAACTAGTCTGCTCATGGAGCGGCAAAAACAGGAACAAAAGCTCATCGCCCATTGAAAGGGAGAGATCACAACCTTCTCTGCAGACACAGATGGCTAAAAGCTGACTGGGTCACTGCTTCTACATCATTGTCAGATGGGGGGCTAACTCCCCCCAAAATTTGGGGTATTCTTTGTTAATGACAAATGTTCTCCATTTGTGCAACAGCCAGAGCTTGGCTATTAATTTTGCTGTCGCTTCTGGTGGTTTTCCCCACATGTGGTCATTACCTCTGTCTCATCCAAGTCCTCACTGGATGGTGGCTCTGAGCTGCTGAGCTGGACAAAAGAAGTACCTAAAGCCTTACACCTCCAAAGCACGTCTGCCATTCTTGGCACCACTGGGTGCCCATCATGGAGAACTGCCCATATCAAACTTCCTGAGTTGCTCAGAAAGGCAAGAACAAGTCAGAGAAGAGAAGGTTCTTCCTTCCTCATGACCTTCCTCACTTACTACAGAAAATTCCAAGATTCTGCTTAGTCTTCCCTGTAAAATGGCAGAAAATCACCTCGCAACATCAGGGACTCAAGCCAGGTACCAACTAGATACAGCTCAGACTCACCAAGCTATCTGTCACTGTCACAGCTAGGAAGAAAAAGAGCTTTATCCTGCCTGCGTGGGATGCACTTACAAACCATCTTTATGCTATATCCACACAGCCTCACCCCAATTCTTCTGCTGTGGCTTTCAAGCAGCCTGTCCTCTGAATTCATTGCCTCAGCTTCTCTGTAAAACAGGGTCACTGCAAGAGCGCAGCTGGCAGAGAGATTACCTGAAGAACCACAGCTCATCAGTAGCAAAGGACAAAACAGTACTGAAGTGTCCTTCTATGCTAAGGCAACAGGGTGCTTGCCCCTGAGGGACACAGCCTGCTGTGGTCTGTGCACAGTGCCCTGCCTTACCTCAGGAATCACACGTGGGTCTGCTGTTACCATCTATCCCTTTGTATTTGACATGGGTGCTTTATCTCCAGAAGTATAAAATGTTTTATGAGTCTTCAATGGGGCATCTGCCTAGAAAATATATTGGTCACCTGAAAGCCATACAAATGATGTTAACATCCCATATTACCCAGTGGCTCACCGCAAAGCTCCTCTCTGAGAGGGGAGCTTTGGAGCCTGGACCCGTTTCAGATCCACCCTTTGCGGTGTCTTTTCCTTCCAGAAAAAGGCCTTGCCATTTATTTAATCTGCAGTCAAAACGATGGCACAGTTTTGACATAGGATAATCTCGGAGCTTCAGTGGTTTTGTTTCTCCTCAGTGAAATTCACAGTAGAAGTTTAAAGACTAAAACCATCGTTTTGTTTGACTTGGCACTTCTTCCATGTGGTTCGTTTTATGCTGCGTGGGATAATGCAGGTATCGACGGTGCAGAATGCTGGTGGTTCAGAAAGCAGGCTGAAGTTTTATCCTGTGCTGGCAGAGTAGCCTAAGCCAGGTTTCCAAACTCCATAATTAAACCCTGTCCTTTGGGTTACCGGCCAAACAACAGGAGGAGGAAGTCAGACCAAGAAAAGGAAGCTTAGACTTGTCTGTGGGATGGCTGTTCTGGCTGGGAAGGAAAGTTCAGAGAGGAGCCAGCAGCCAACCTCCCAGCCCAGTAGGATCCACACCAAAGATAATAATATATCCTTTGGCTTTATTGCCTTTGAGTAGATTGCTTCCTCACAGGAGAGTTAGATTTATGCAGAGATAGCTTCTTGGCCTATATGCCTTGACAGGTTTATGGGAGAGAGAGGATGAATATTCTGTCTGTGTGTATTGCATTTGCTTAATGTTGAGGTGTGCACATGAGAAAAAGTGGGGACTCTAATGCAGGAGCAGGTGAAGCACCCGTACACTTACGCACATGTAGAGACAGAGCAAAGTGCTCGTGGCACAGAGACTGTGAGAGGGTGGTAGAGAAAGGTGTTGCCTGGGACAGTGCAGGGAAATTAGGTTGGAGAAATGTCACACTTGAAAGAGAGCACAACGTGGAAGAGAAAGGGAAAATGAGAAGACAATTTTAGACCATACAGAAGGGGAAAGAACAAAAAGAACAAATGCCAGGAAAACAAAGATTTCACTTCCTAGAAAGGAAATATGAAATGGAATATGTGAGCTCCTCTTAGAGAAAGAGAGCACTCAGGCAGAGGGTTATTTACCGCCAGCCGTGACTAGTCGCTCTACATCTGTCTCCATTTTTTTCTCTTGAACAAATTCCCTTTTTGGATACTTTCTTCCTGCTTTGCTTCCCTGTGATTGCCCCTGTAAGTGGTCTTTGGAGGGCAGGCAGTATACTCAGAACATATGTGCAAACTGGCAGGAGAACAGAAGAGGACAAAACCACTCTGTGTGCTATTTAGATTAGGCAGTGGATGCTTCCCCTGTGCCTACTCTTGGGGTCTCCACTGCATGCAGAATAGAAGCTGCACCTATTGTCCATCCAAAGTCCTTTCTCTGCACTTTTACATCCCAGGCCCCTGGATCTCTGAGCACCCTGACATCTCTCTCATGTGGAGATTTAGTTGGGTGCTTCACCCACCAGCAACACGACCTTTCCATTCATGGCATTTCAGATCCATAATCATGAACAGAGGACATGTAGCACTCCCCTTATACGTCAGACGTGACAGCCAAAGCAAAATCCAGCATTAATTCCATGTTCCTTGTACTGTACTCCTTGAGTCTCACATCCATTTACCTGCACTCGAAAGCTCCTGGGGAGCTCTCAGGCCTAAAAAGGCTGCAGTCTGCCAGAAAAGATGAATTTCCTTTCACAACAGGAAGGCTTAGGAAGTAAAACAAAGCAGGCATGTAGTAAATTACTTGTGCTTTTCAAATACCTTTTGCAGTATCCTCCTTACCATTACTTTATCTCAGCACTTTCAGTACATAACTCTTGTTAACTGAGAAGAAGGGCAAGAGAGGATAAAGATGATGTTGGTAAGAAAATAAGGCAACACTACACTGGCTTTGAAGTCATGCACAAAGCTGGCCTGTATTCAGTTCTGTGGCAGCTCTGCTTGTAATGGAGGTAAGCCATAATTACAGGTATATGTTTTTTAATTCCATAATAAGAGAAGATTGAGTTAATCAGTATTCCACTTACGCATTTTTTAATGCATTCTTTTGATTCAGTCCAGGAGTAAAGTTCACATTGTGTTCTCTCATGTTGTAGTGTAGCATATGGATGGTGTTTGTCAATTCTGCTTCTATTGTATTTCTACAGCGTGGCATGGAAAAAATGTTTAAGATGCAAATTCAGAGTATCCTGTTAGTTTCTGTACTTAAATCTTCCTGGTATTTGTACTTCCACATGTTAGCTTGGTCCCTAGAAGACCATAATCCCAGGAAAGGTACGTGTTTGTATTCCTTGTGCTTCTTGAGATATCTGAAGGGACAATTAGCTCTGCTTCTTTTGTGGTCTTGACCAACTTACAGCCCTTCACCCATTTGTAAAATGGGTGCAGGTCTGTGGTCCTTCTTCTACTGAAAGACTGATGGGGCTTTTCACACCGTGGCCATCCACCTTTCCTTGCCCCAGCTCCACCCCAGTTGTGCTGCTGCCGGTCACGCTGTGCTCAGCTTTTGTGTGTCTTCACCTTGAAAACCCCAGGAACCAAATGAGCCTTTCAGTGCAGAAACCTTAAGGAATTAGCAATAACACTTGCACTGCATGACTGAAAGACATATTTACAGTTCCAGGGGCTTATGGAGTTGATAATATTATATGAACCTGCAGTAAGCTAGAGAGTTAGACTGCTGGACACGTCTTTGGTAGTAAAGATGCTATTAAAGTCAGCCTCATGATTGCTCACTACACCACTCAGCTAGTGCTGCTCGTTGTCATGTCACCATCTATGGGACTGTCTGAAAATAATTTCTGAGCAATTTCTATGCAGCTGAGGAGCTGAGATCTTATTTTGGAATATTTCCCTTGCAGTGGCAGTGACCTCTAACTCAACGGTACCGTGTCTCTCCCCGTTGGTGGTTATAGAACAACCACATGCAGGCAGCTGGTCCAAACCCTTGTTTTAATAACCCTTGTCTTAAATCTGGCACGGGCTTTCTTTTTAGCAGATTCTCAGCACACAAGAAAACTCTTTCTCCATGTTTACTAAGAAACTTTTATTTATGCCTTACACATCAGAAAGGCTCATTCAGGCACAGATCAGGTGACCACAAGACTTTGTTTTCAAAGTCTGTTCAGAATTATTTCTTGGAAATATGAGAGAAAGTGGTATAAGGGAGATCCTGGATTGTGTTCTTTATGCATTCTTTATGTCCTAAACACAGTTGTTGCCTGGCACTACACCTAGAAGCTAAAATATATATAGTATGTTCCAGCATCAGTGATGCAGGGTGCATCTGATCTGTCCTCAGGCAAAAGGTCTATGGGCTCATCAAAAGACTTGACACCACACACTAACTCATTGCTCAGGGAAGTTTCCAGTGATTGTATTACATTACTGCCAATGATTCAAGGGACTGACTGTAGAAAATATGATGAAAAACATGAGAACCATGTATTATACAAAACAAGGAATAGAAAAATAGTCTCTTCTTACTGGGAAAACATTCAACTTCAGACCTGGAGTATTCAATATCAAATAATTCTCTGGCACTACATTTCAGTGTCTTGCTGTAGTGGGCAGTTTTCACTAGATCGTAACCAGACACAGGAATTTCATGCTCGTAATTCATTTCCCTAAGCTGAACTCTTCGGATGCTCAAAGACCTACTTAAGAAAGACAAAACCAAGGAAACTTCTCCCTTCCTTAGACCAGAGGAGGTCTACATCCAGGATCCCTGCCAATTACATTTACGCAGTATTTCCCAGGTGTGACATTGTCTTGCCCTCCAATTCTCAGTGTGTAAAGTCAGGCAGCACACTCACATAGCCATTAAGATTGTGCCTGCCTTTGCAGCAGCTTCGTTACGTACCTTGACACATCTATCAGCAGGCACCAGTGCCATTTTTTCCTCCATTGAACTTAATATCTTAAAACAGTGGGAACTTTTCACAACCAGATAGACCTCCAGCCCACAGCATAGTTTGGCTCTTTGAATGGGAGGTCAGAAGCAGATCATGTTTCTCTGGTGGCCAGAACATTTTGGTTTAAAGCAGAGACAATTTCATCAGGCTAATTTGTGCTATTCAGTTGAAGAGATGCCATTGACATTCAAGGCCAGGCTGGATGCGGTTCTGGGCAACCTGATCTAGTTGAAGATGTCCCTGCTCATTGCTGGGTGTTGGACTAGATGAGCTTTGAAGGTTCCTTCCAACCCAAACTGTTCTATGAGTGGTACAGCAGACACAACCTGTTGCCTCCCAGATTCAGGAAAACTTCCACTGTTCCTGTTCTCTGAAGAACATCTGAGCTTTGTTAGACTGCATGCTGTGACTAGGACTCCTCCTCCCATTCATCCCGTTTCCCTGTTCCCATTCAGACCCATGCTTCTTCTCATCTCCAAGACTTTATACAGTTTCCCACATTTCTGCCCACTCTTTCAGAGTCTTCCAACATCCTTGTTCTTTCTGCCAAGCTGAGAAGCAGAGCGTGCTTGGGCCTGTGCTACCTTTCATGCTTCCATTACTGGTACGTGGAGTTAAACATGGCCCCATGTGCATGCTGCCACCGAAAATGTTGGCTTCAGGTGAACAGGTAGATGCCTGAAGCCAAACGTACAATGGGATCATACTTCAAGGAACTCCAGCAACTGTAAAATGCAGAGCTTTCCTAAAATGTCTTTTTACCTTCATAGACTCCATGTATTTCTTTATCCCTGCTCTCTGCATTACACTATCCCATCAAAACACAAGCTGCCCAGTGGTTTATGAGAGCATAAGATTTTTCTGTTCTTCTAAGAGCAATAACACTTATCAACTTCTACTGAAATACCATATCAGCTCCTTGTCACTGGCAGTCTACAGTTCCTGCCGCTAAAAGTTTAATGCATTTACAGGAGCACTTAGGCATCAAGACTTTGATATCACAATCTGTTAGTCACAGGTGCTACATGATAGGTTTGTGTTAGCACATTATAGATCTTTTATCAGATACTGCACAAAATGTGTGTGTTTCTCTGCCAGGCAATCAGAATCAGCCTGCTGCATAGTTGATGAGTTACCAATATACGGTGTTGTTTATTTTAAACAGAACTTTTCCAGAACTGCACCTTAATGGATAACTTCAACTCTAATTGGGCAAGGCCAGCAAAGATCAAGAACTTATTGTGAGCCAGGAAAAACGCAGCAGGTCAAGAGTGACGCTTTTAGCATTGTCAGTCTGCTGCAATAGCATTCATCAAGTGAAATGATTAACACTACTCATTTGCTATAACAGACATAGTCATTTTGACAGCAAATTACCACTGGATCAATAGCTCAGCTTTTCTTTGGCAATTCACATTGTAGCATGAGACCTGTGACAACATGCCATGCTGCTGGCATTGCTGTCTCAAAATCATGGAAGGAAGTTAGAGCAGGGGGAAGAACTCCTAATTAAAAAGTCAGATCAGATTGAAATGTCCTGGATGTTTTCACATCCCTCAAAGGCTCTTTTTTTTCCAGACACTAGACAACACAACAAACTTGGCCCTGAAATGCAGCCTAAACTGTACTTTCCATTTTTAATAAAATTAATAATCCCAGGCAAGTTTTAGAGCACATGCCTCAGCTTTGCTGTAATCCCCTGAGGAAAACATCCCTTCAGTATGGTCCCGGAGAAGTCGGTCAGTCAATGTTGTGGCTCTGCTCCTTGCATCCAATTCCAGATGTCAGGAAATGCATCATTTAAAAACGGGTATGGAGCTGCAGGAGATCTGAGTTAAAAAATGCAGAAAGTGTTTCACTTCAGATGCCAAAATAAAGCTGTTTTTTCACATCCATACTATTTTCAGTGACTTTAATGACCAAGTTAAAAGCAGATCTGCTGTGTGGCAGCCACAAGATCACCTGAGCTTTTTCTGTCTCCATGCACAATTAGCACCATCTAAATAATTTCTCAGATTAATAGGAAAGATTTAGTGCATGGAAAACTAGTCCCTTATGAAGGCTGGAACAGTGCTTCTCACTGACAATGGGTTTCCTGTGATGGGAGTGTTCTATTGGTAGTCCATGGACCTAAGGTTCTTCGGATGTCATTGCTGGCTGAGCTATGTTCTGCCATCCATTCTGTTGGAAATACACACACAAAGCAAAGACACTGATATGGTTTGTGCTTCCCTTTGGACACCAAGTGAAAACAATAAGCTTCCTGGCATTGGGACAAAAGCAGACACTTTCTACTTCCTCTCAGAGGTGAGCTCTGAAGGACAGAAGCACCCTCTGAATATGGCTGTGAATTTCTTGCTGATTTGAAGTCTGTCAAACATGAATCTTTGTGAGGTCCAGACAGGTCTCCTCTGATGCAGTTATCCTTGAAGATCATCTAATAGTATGGCATGGGACTGCTTAATTGCAAAATGGGATGAAGCACATTGAAAGTATTGTACCTGTCTTCCAAAAGTTGAACTAGTTTTCTGGTTTGCTTCTGGGACCAATTCAGGATGTTGACTTGGATCTATAAAGTCTTCTATAGATTAGATCTGGGTTAGGAAATGGACTACATTCCTTTGATGTGCTGTCTTAGCAGTTGAGATCAGCAGACTTGCTTTTTCTAATGTGTTTGGGAAGCAGAAGCAATATTTTATCTCCTGTGGTATGCTGCTGGTACAGAAATGTTCAGACACAGGAAAAGTCTTCATCACCTGTGCAGGCAGTCATGGGAAAGGACCCACTGCAAAGACTGCACTGAACTCTATTTTTTGGGGAGGCAGCTGGAAAATATTAGTAGTTTTCAGAGCTAATATACAGTATATATTGAGAGCCAGTAACTGATGCATATTATTGCAAATTCCTTTGCACTTCTGCATTTTATAAACCAGATAACTAAAATACTCACCTAGCCAGATCAGGTCCCCAAAGAATGCACTTTTCCAAGTAGAGGCACAAACCAAAACCCCAGAGCAGAACACTCATTAGCCAAATAGTGGTTGAAACAAATGGTTTTAGGATCACTGAGTAAGGACCATGACCTCCTTTTGCATCAGTCAAGGCAACTGTGAAACTTTGTGAAAGAAGCTCACCACAAAACAGATGCTGGGCTATCTTAGGTAAATAAATTACCAAAAAATAATAATAAAAAACTCCCCTACACATTTTACAAAACACAGCTGTGTAAATATTGCATGAGACAGGGGAGAGGAGGAGAGATGTAACATACACCCTTTTCTATGCAGAAGTTCTGCTCTCACCACTGTTTATTAACATTCCCAGTACAAGCATCACTCCACTGCGTCGCACACAGTGTGGCTACTGTACTGTGTGCACATGGTTTGATCTTTGCTTTAGAGGAGAAAACAGGCTTAATTTTAAAGGAAACACTTTCACACGAAGTTAAAATGTGCAATGAGAGGTGTTAGGGGACACAGAGGGGATGATACAGGACCGGGAACAGGAAACAGACCGTGTTACATCTCTTCTTGCATTTCCTTTCCCACACTGTGTCTGCCACACTGACTCCTGCCTCTCCACGAGATCTTTATTTCATTGAGCTGGATACCTACTGCAGTTTTCCCGTTTCTCAGCTGCCAGGCACAGCACATTCCAGCCTACAAAAACTGTGGATCTGCCCACAGAGAATTAAAAATGGCTCTTCTGAGCTAGACTGAAGGCTTGCCTAGTCCAGTGTGCTGCTGTCTGTGACAAGAGCTGGTAGCGGACACTTAAGGAAAGAATACAGCAGCAGGACAGGCATCCAGTGATGCTTTTCAGAGCACAGCCTCACGGATTTTGGCAGCAAACAGCCTGGTTTCATGAGCCAGAGGCTCAGTTCACATCTTTGTGTTTGACAGACTTCAGTGGACTTCTCTTCTTGGAGACATGCTCGGATGTTTTTAACCCATTCTTTATTTTGCCCTCCACAATATCCCATGGCAGCGAGTTCCAGTTTTACTCAGTGCTGTGTAAGGAAGATCTTAGGCAGAAGCTCTTCCCTGTGAGGGTGCTGAGGCGCTGGCACAGGGTGCCCAGAGAAGCTGTGGCTGCCC